>OW388082.2:58011095-58178595 GCA_936449025.2 Sarcophaga subvicina | reverse complement strand
ATATAATATATTATACTATAGTGTACTAAAATAAATAATATAAAAATGTTAGAGATGAACAACAAATTAAGGAAAAAACATGTGTTTTATTGAATTCAGTATATGTATATGTATATTTAAAACAGAAAAAAATTGTCGTCCGCGCACGTCTTTTCTTTTCGCTGGCTCTCACTAGACTAAAAACTCTGTTGTCTTCATTTCATGTGCTTACAGTCGGCCATCCTGTCAGACAAGCGCCCTCGATTGGCACTCGCCTCGTAATCACCGAACTCGTTGTAGTCATCGTCTTTGTCATCGTCCTCGCCTGTTGATAGAAGTCTGCACCACGGCTTGATCTTATCTGATGCATACACCGATTTGTAATGGCACTGGGGGCGGGCAGTGTACGGTAGATCTTCAACCACGTAGCGGTCTTTATCAAGCACTTCAGTAACAATAAAAGGCCCTTTGTAGCGAGGCTCTAACTTCCTCGACGTACCAGTGGCTACTGGTTCATTCTCCACTAGGATCAGGTCGCCTTTGACATATCTCTTCGGATGACTATGTTTTGAGTCATACCTTTGTTTGGCCAGTTTATGGTGTTCCTTTATTCGTTTCGCTATATCGTTACGCAGTTTTACCAGGTTTTCTTCATCAATGACGCCACAGCTATGTAAGGCAAGGACCAGCTTATTTTGCAGTATGTCGCGCAGCTTGAAGCCATATAACAGTTCCTGAGGTGTTTTCCCTGTTGTTTTTTTCACTGTAGAATTGAGTGTCCACTGGATTCGTCGCAGTTGTTCGTCCCAACGTTTGTCTTCCGCAGTTGATGGCAAGAGCATACTTAGAATACTCATATTTGCTCGTTCAGCGTGTCCGTTTACTCGTGGTGTTCTTACGGCATTTAGTATATGTTTTATGTCATTATCTTTACAATATTGTTCGAACGCACGGGATGTGAAAGCTGTTCCTCGATCGCTGACTATTCGGGCTGGCATACCAAAGTATCCACTTAACTCGTTAAGTACATCTATGACGTGCTTTGCTGCGGTACCTTTTACTGGTCTTATTATCGAAAACTTGGTGATTGCGTCAATGATCACGAGAATGTGTTCGTTACGTCGGTTGCTTTTAGGCAACGGGCCCAAATGGTCTAAATGTATTGTATGGAACGGCACTGAGTTTATTTTATCCGTATGGTACTCACCCTCATGTTTACCTCCTTTGTTTTTGTTATAGGCACATTCTATACATGAATTGACGTGAGACTTAACAGCATTGCGCATCCGCGGAAACCAAAAATGCTTCTGAAGGTTGGACAATGTTTTCTCAACGCCAAGGTGGCCAGCATTATCATGCTCTCCCTGGATAGGTGTCTATCATTGATTGTCGATTTTCATCGCGTATTCATTGCAAAAAGTTTCTGTCTCCAGCCTTTACTCTTTCGATTATTTTCTGTATATTTTCGTCCTTCGCGCCATTCTTAAATTCCTCGCTCGCCCGACGCGCGACAGCTGTTTTAGATATATGTTCTAGATATGTGGCCCGCTTCGGAGCAATTAAAGCAAACGATCGGTTTATGTTCCATTCCCGTCTTAATTATATTTTCATGAGGCCTGTGGGCGGCTTTACCACCAACTTCGTTACGTTTAAACATTGTCGAAGATTTATTGTTTGAGGAGCAGCTGGCTATATTCGCAAAATACTCTTCGACTGTCTCTCGCATTTCCTTCATTGTTCTAAAACGTACGGTAGCGATTGCGAGTTGTAATTCTCGGTGTTTTAAACCTTCGCGGGTGTATTTTATAATTGCTGACTCACTCAGGTTATGCCGTTTGCCCAACGCACTCATTCTAAAACAATATTCACTTACTGGCTCATCTGTTTTCCGCGTCGAGTTGAACATGTTGAAATGAATATCAGCTTCATCAGGTACTGTACCGAATTATTCCTTGAGCGCCACAAACAACGCTTGCCAGGTCACATAAAGTTCCGCAGACGCATCAAGCCATAGCTTAGCTGGACCTTTTAATTTGGCGTAAACCGCTAGCAGCAAGCATATTTCGTCCCATTGGTATGCTGCCATGACCTTGCCCACACGATCAATAAATTGCTCCACACTGAAAATTGCGTTTAAGATCGACAACCTTTAAAGATGCTATTTCCGGCATTATGTCGTATTATTTACCTTCCTAACTTTCAGTAGTTTTTAGTTATTATCAGTTTTCGTTTTCTATTACGTATTATTACGTTTTATTTCATTTCGTATTGTTTTCCTTTTTTTCGCGTTAATCGTTAAATAGTTCTTTCAAAATTGTCCCTTTTATATTTTTTAGTGTCGTTTCGTCAAACGTTAATCGTTTTCATTCAATATTATATCTATCTATAGTTTTCATCACTTCTTCCATTACGTATTATTGCGTTTTATTTCGTTTCATCAACCAATGAGTTTTTTCACAAAAAATTGTTTTCTCGTTTTTTTACTGTCTTCTCATTACCGTTACTATATTTTTCATTACAACTCGTATATATATGTTTTTTACTACCATCGTACACTCGTAACTCACTGCGTAGATTGTTTTTTAACATATGGTCGTACATATCATGCCACGCACAAGCATATGTCTATTTCTTTGTTCTTATGTACATATTTTTTTCCTATTCATGTTATTCCCCAAATTTTGATTGCTTACACTTATAGACATACATATACACATATGTTTCTATACAGCAGTGATCTTTTTCCAAACAACCGTTTTCATTTTCTTTGTTTTCTATTATTATTCATTTCTTTGTTTTTATGTATGCCTTTGCTTCTGTCCGTTTTTTCTGCGTTCCCACGAAAAGTCTCTCTTAAAGAACATTACTCTGAGCGTAAAAAAATGTTCGTTTCGTTCGTTTAGTTTCCGCCGTTACGCACACGCACAGAAAATCTCTTCACAACGTTTTCTTTGTTCTTTATCGCGCACTATGTATATTATCCCACTTCTGAACTGTTAGAGATGAACAACAAATTAAGGAAAAAACATGTTTTATTGAATTCAGTATATATGTATATTTAAAACAGAAAAAATAAAAAGAAATTCATTTTGTATTGTCGTCCGCGCACGTCTTTTCTTTTCGCTGGCTAACACTAGACTAAAAACTCTGTTGTCTTCATTTCATGTGCTTACAAAAATAAGTAAAAGAGTTAGTATGAGCAATTATACCATATAAACAATATTATATAAGTTAAGGGAAATTTTATTATACATGTGGTAAATTCTGAAACCACAACTATTTTTATTATAATTGATTTTTTCAAATAACATTACAACTATATACATGGTTTTATTGCAAATTCTGTTACATGCGGTCTACTCCTAAAGAAGTAATAGAATATCTAACTTCAATTATTGAAAATGAAAACTTTTCTGTCATATACAGTGGACAGCAAAAGTCTTAGTACGGCTATACATTTTATAAATTTCATGTATTTATAGCAAAAGTTCGTATAAATAATTAAAGTTTTTACACTTATTATATTAATTTATTTCTTTTTTTTATAAAACAAATAAATATTTAATCTTTTTCACAAACAAGCAAAAAATAAGAAAAAGTTTCTGCTGACTCCTTATTTGAGCACCGCAAAAGTGTATGTACCCCTAACAAGAATTGAGAGTAAATCTAAAATTCAAAGGCCTAATATATTAAAATGTTATTAATTATATTTAGTAGGTCAAGCATACCATTTAACATAAATAGCATTCAATGTACTAGTTTTGTTTAGTGTTTGCTGGTGATATTTGCCGCCATGCACTCATGAACAAGTATTTCGGGTAACCAGGAATCCAGAATATTTTTTTGGTCAAACTTTACTTCATTTTCTTTCATAATTTGCTCTCCATAATAGTATTCTAAATACTTTAAGTGTTCATATGCTGTGTAGTCTTCTTCTGAAAACTTTAATTAATTCTGTATATGAATGTAGACTGACTTGTGTATTGCAATTTTATTCTTAGAAGGGGAATAACAAAAATTTTTGTTTGCACCCTTTTTTAATGTATAACGTATGTAACTGAAAAAAAACAGAGACGGCAATCACACTGAAAACAATTTAGTGTACAATTGTTCGAAATTTTCACTACGTTTTTTAAACTCTTCATGTTTAATTTAATTTTAATTTTTTTTAATGTCCGCTTATTAGAACTTTTTTCAAAGAAAGTATTTTTTTCCTGTCCGCGTACGGTTATGGGAGCGTTCATTATAGGGAATGTAATTCGTTTGGATTTATGCCAAAGGTTCTAGAGATTTAAGTTTTGTCCGTTTAATAGAGATATCCGCGTATAAGAGCTGTCCGCAAAGGGAGCTTTCACTGTATATGTATATAATATTTTTAACCAAAGCAATAAACAATTTTTTCAATAAAACCATTTTTGAAAACAAGAAAACCGTACTTTAAAATTCCTTACAAAAATTATTTCTTTCAATAAAAAAATAAAAAATCAAACTTTTTTCTATTTCAGTATTAATCACACTTATATTAATCATTGAACTGAGTATTTCCTGAACACAAAAAACATTTATCTTATTTTAATATTTATATTTTATTTTTAACTCTCTCTAACAAATGTTACTTACCTATCACTCAACCGGGGAGGACCAGCCCTCACCAAAACCAGAAGATCTATTTAAACAACAATAATTTTATTTTAATTTTATCTAAACAGCAATTAACAAAATATTTATTTTATTCATTTTATTTCATTCTTTTTCTTTGTAATTAAAACAACAACAAAACATTTATTTTATTTTATTCTTTTTGGATGTATTTTTTGACAAACTCTTAATAAAAATTTAACTTGAATTTTAAATAGTTAAAGTCAGCAAAATAAAACATTATAACAAATTTATATCAATTAAAGTTAACACAGCAGTAACACCGCATATGAACAAAATTTAGCAGTGTCCGCGACGATTTCAAAATTTGTATGGAAAAAGTTAATTAAATTCAAAAACTCTCAGCTTTGTACAATAAGAACACGTTCCTATTTATTCAACATTAAATCATATAAAAATATAAAGAATACAGTCTTTTACAGCAATGTATGCTCCCAAATTTTTATGGAAAATAAAACAAATTAAACATTTTTTTATGTTAGCATTATGGTAAAGCGTGAGAATTCAGCAGATCAAATATCACAATAAAAATAATCATAAGAAATGTATTTAGTATAAGTTTTTTTTTTTTTTTTTTTTATGTTTGTCTTTTTTTTTTATTTATTATTAATCATAGCACAACAAGATAATAATCTAATAAATGAAAGTGCTATGGGAGTACATCAAAGAGGAAAAAGTAATAACAAATCATTGATTATATGAGTAATGAAATGTTTGAAGTACATTATGAATAAAAATGAATAAGAATAAGAACATGTTTTAACCTCAGGAAATAGCAATCGATACAACAAAATTAGGATAAGAAAATGAGTACACCCAAACCTGTTTTTACACGGTTTTTTTTTACGCGAATTTGAAATAACACGGTTTTCAATCAGACCTACAAACATGTATGGCTAGATACAGAGAGCTCTATAAAGAGCTTTCCAAAGTTGGATCGCAACGCACTATAACAGAATTTGCTGTTAAAAGAAATAAACCAGTGCCAGAAGCAGCTTGTGAAGATGTAGAAGTAATAAGTATTTCTATTGACGAGACTGATATTGAGCCACCCCAGCAAAAGAGAATGCGCTTGCTATCAGAAACTGACTCCGAATAAATTAAAATAAATTTTTTATTGAAAATAATTCCGTTCCTAATTGTCTTAAGAGTTTGATAACTAATTTTATTTTTATAAATGGAAGAGAATTTTTAAGTTTTTTTTCTTTATTTTTTTATAATCATAAAATGAAATAAAATAAGAACTCTGTGTATACTATTGAACTAAATCTGTGCATTTTTATAAAGTTATTCAATTTTATAGGCATGTGTAGGCTGCTGCATCATGTATCATCTATGTATACATTTTCAGTTTGTTTATACAATTACATACATACATAATATTTGTCTTTTTTTACGCGTTTTTTTTTACACGGTATCCACTGGAACGTATCTACCGCGTAAAAAAAGGTTTGGGTGTATATGTAAAAAACTAAATTAGGAAAGATACAAATATAAAGAAAAATACAAACAAAGAAATATATATACATATAATGAGATACAATGAAACTTAAATAATAAATTAGAAAAATGAAAATAATACGATCACTAATAAAAATGAAGAGTAAAAATGTATAAAACAATCAAAATATGATACAAACTACTTAAACAGATTGTATAACTCCTTTTTGAACTTAGTTGCATTGCCTATGTTCTGAATATAATTAGGTAGTGCATTCCAAAGACTGATGGTGTGTATAAAGAACTGTCGTTTCGACAAAAGAGTCCTATGCCTTAATTGGATAATTTTCCTACTGCGGTTGGATCTAGCAAATCTAATCCTGCTAAATAAGTATACTGGCTGTTCCAAAGTAATAATCTTATGGAGGAGAATTAGGCACTTAATATTCAATAGATTATCAAAATGAATACCACATATCTGGTAAGAAAATTGTGATATATGGTCCCGACGTCCCTTAATAAATACATATCTCGCTATGTTATTATAAGCCAAGTTGAGTTTCCGCCTATCATCCGCATCACAGTTTGCGAAAATTTCCGATCCGTATAAAAGGACAGGAATCAAAAACGTTTTTGCCAGTTGCAGGCGTATAGCAAAAGGAGTCGAATCTATAACAGCCCATAAGTTCCTAAGCATACCATAAACTTTACCAACGATGACATTAATGTGGCTAGACCACGTTAGCCGACCATTAAAGCTAACACCCAGATTAGATGCCGATTCAACAAAATCAATTTTATTCCCCCTGATAATAATTTCCGGCACGTCAAACGCTCTCTTAGACCTGGAGAGCAATAAACATTTCGATTTAGAGGGATTAATACAAAGTCCATTAGCACTAGCCCAGTTGTCAATTTTCCGTAAATCATCGTTAATCGTATCTACACATAGTCGGATATTATCAATACAAGCGCTCCTATAGAGCTGAACGTCATCAGCGTACATATGTACGCTACAATTATCCAAAACATCAGGTAGGTCGTTAATGTATATACAGAACAAAAGGGGCCCTAGAATTGATCCCTGAGGAATACCTCTTCCAACGTGTACCGAATTCGAGATGTTGCCGTTTAGGTAAACTCGTTGAGATCTGTTAATGAGATAAGAACGTATAAGGCTGCAAGCTGAATTAGAAAAATGAAAGAGGGTCTGTAGCTTTCTCAATAATATTCTGTGATCAACTGTATCAAAAGCCTTAGTGTGATCCAAAAGAACCAAAAACGCTATGTAATTTTCATCCAGCTTCAACTTTTAGAATAATATTTTTTTTTCCAATAAAAATATTAATATAAAAATAAAACAAATTAAACATTTTTTTATTTCAACATTAATCAATCCGATAAAGCGTGAGAATTCAGCAGATCTAATATCACAATGAAAAACATATGAAATATTTTTTTTGCCTACACGCGCCAAAACAGCATATAACTTGATATGCGTTTTGCATTGAATAAACTGTGACTATATGTTTTTAACATTTAATAAATGCACATTTATAAAAATAAAACAAATTAAACATTTCTTTATTCCAACATTAATCACACCTATATGTAAAGCATGAGAATTTAGCAGATCTAATATCACAATGAAAAACATGAAATATTTTTTTGCCTACACGCGCCAAAACAGTATGTAACTGGATATGCGTTTTGTATTGAATAAACTGTGACTATATGTTTTTAACTTTTAATAAATGCACTTTTATAAAAATAAAACAAATTAAACATTTTTTATTCCAACAT
Source organism: Sarcophaga subvicina (assembly GCA_936449025.2). Classification (NCBI taxonomy): domain Eukaryota; kingdom Metazoa; phylum Arthropoda; class Insecta; order Diptera; family Sarcophagidae; genus Sarcophaga; species Sarcophaga subvicina. The sequence continues at coordinate 58,170,714 of OW388082.2, read as the reverse complement.
TAATCGCACCTATATGTAAGGCATGAGAATTTAGCAGATCAAATATCATAATGAAAAATATATGAAATATTTTTTTCTTACACGCGCCAAACTGTGTGTAACTTGATATACGTTTTGCATTGAATAAACTAAACAACCGGCATAAACGCATCACAATCACCCTACATAACTCTACATCTCTCTCTAATATATGTTACATACCTAAAAAATATTTAGCTTACTTTTCAAAACAAAAATATGAAGCCATAAAACAACCGTCATAAACGTATCACAACAACAACAAAGAAATGTTACATACCTATCACTCAACCAACTATAACACACACACACATATATATATTAAAAAGCATTAAATTTTCACAATACATGTTACAAACCTATCGACTAACCGAAAATGACCGGCTGTAGCGTAGGGATGATCCCAAATTTGTATGGAAAAAGTGGTCGAGAACCATGACAAACATTCTACTCATTCGTACAAATTTGGTTTCCGAAATACCTGACCAGTTTCTGTAGGATAAACGACTTCACTTGCTTGTCTATTTATATGGAAAATACAATCAAAGCACTCAATTTTTGTTTGTGTTTCCTCAATAAACAAACACAAACTAAATTGAGTGTTTTTGTTTGCGTGAAAGTGAAATTGTTTGGCTTACAGAAACAGTACATAAAACTTTTAAGAAGTACCTTTAATAAATATAAAATCGTTACAATGAATCTAAAAACGCTGTAGTGATAACACTGGATAACAGCTGAATTAAAGAGAAACAAAAGGCGCCATATTAAAAGTGATAAAAAGAGTGAAAACGAAGTTTTTAAAATCTGGAATTAATATTAAATTTGTTTAAAAAACAAAAATCAAATAAGTACTGAAACCCAAAAACATGTCTTCTATATCCATATCTGAATTTTTGTCTTTTAGTTTTTGAAATATTTATTTCTTTATTTGTTTATGTTTATTTCTTTTGTTTACCTAAAAATATAACTTAACTTTCTCCTTCCAGGATTGCCAAAAAATATATATTTTATAGTGGACGACCACTGTCCACTTTCACAAATAAAACACTTCAATTAATTCAATTCACAATTTATTATTTTACTTCACAACCACTTATTGCTCTAGTATTCTCCAAAAGACTAAAAACTAATTTACAATGTTTTAGTATATAAAAAAATAATAATTAAGTAGTAGTGCTGATTCTGCATACGGACAATTTCTCAGTGTGGGAAATTGTCCAGACGAAACGTGAGCTAGGTCTAATTTCCGTTCGTTGGCGCGTGTGCAACGTCAGCACTAATTTGTGGACATGAGTTTACCTCAAGTACACTTGCTCGTGTTAACTCCTCCCTTGCCAAAAATCTCCGTCCCGCAGATTGAAGTTTCGGTGTTGAGATACTCGTGCTCCGCAGAGGAGGAAGATGAACCCGGGAGTACAGTGCTTTCCAGCATAGGTAGCCTAAGAATAATAAGAGCAAAAAAAAATCCGCTGCTATAGAATAACGGTATCTTTTATCTAGGTGTTCAAGATTCTTAATATTTTGCAGACTGATATTGTGGAGATAACCCATATCAAGCTGCCGTCTTCCCTCTAGGACAGTTGTGACGATCTGAGGTAGGATTTGGATTGATGTTTCGCTTCGGCTGATATAGGTCAAATTTTTTATTGTCACTTCTTCGTTATTAAGACGCACCGCGTAGGTTCCTGATAGGAATTTAGTAACGTTACCGCTCTGAAGATTACCTTTAAAGTTGGTAATGAAGATGGTATCCTCCATAACGAGCTCAACGACTTCCTCTTCACAGGATCTTTTACTTCTTCCTTGATTATCATTATTTGGTATATGTCATGATTGATAAATTTTTCGACATTCGTCTCCTTGACCTCATTGTGAAATCGCGCCACTATTGCGTTAACCTTGGATATGGCCTCCTGTTATGCTTTAAAAAGTCGATCGTTGATTACATATTGATGGTTGTTATTCTCAATTATGCTCTGTTCAGACTTTAAAACGTTATCCCGATCCAGTTGATAGAGCGCTGCTGTTTTTTATATTTGCCCATAAGCGTATCTAATTGGGAAGAAATTGTATTAACATGGAAGTCAATTACCATCTTTGCTCTTTCGTCCACGACAACTTTCCCCAGCATTGCTACCGCCTGGTCCAATAAGTGTTCATATTCTTCTAAGTTGATGACATGTACCAGATTAAATCTTCCGTCGACCAGCCAACCTTTGCCATGCTTGAATGTAACCAACGGTGAGTGATATTTGAAGATTTGTAAGCAGTTCACAGCAGTGAACCACATAAAACTGGAATGATAAATGTTGATTTTCTAGTTCTACGATTAGTTTATTAGAGTGTTAGTATAACTAGTAATTACGAAGTTAGTAAAATTAAGAAGTTAGTACAATCAAATTTCTATCTTAAGTTTTTTACATATATAGTGTTTTACTGTTAGCAAGATTCTTATTCTAAAGTAGTTCTTATATTTCTATTGAATTTATTTCAATTATTTTATTTTCAAGGCAGAAGGCCACATCCCAAATATTTTTTTGTTTTGAACTTGGTATGATGTCTGCCATATGCAAAAGGATACAAATGATAGTCTCTTAAGCCATGGACTTCCTTTGTATTCTGCCATTTGCATGGATCATACTTGCTCCATAATAAATTTACTTCATTGCATTATAATAATTCTGTTTGAATTAAATTAACTATTTGTAATATTTTTTCGCTTAAGTTTTTATAATCTTTTGAATTCATATTTTTCACCGGTTTTTATATTTTAAGGCCTTTTATTTTGTTTTAATTTTTTGCATATCATTTGCCATTTTTAAGCTTTTTATTCCATTCGAACTTCTAATTTTTATTTTACTTTATATTTTCTCGTGCCTTGTATCTTCTTATATTGTTTCTTTTATTTTATTTTAAGGCCTTTCTCCTGGAGTTTTAATATTTGTCTTTTTTCTTTTTTAAACTAGGCTTTCCTACAATACGATTTCCTCACTTACATGGGACCCACAAGGAATTGAACCCTACCGCAATAAGCGGTTTCCACTGCAGTTTTGAGCCCATTTGTTAATTTTTTTGTATGGACCATAGACCCCGAGTTATCCCTTTTAGTTTCCAGCGTTGGTGGTTTAATTGTAGGAAACCTACTCATGGTACGAGGATCTATCACGACCCATGATAGTGAGAACATCACTATCACAAATCGTTGTCCCAAAAAAAAAAATCGCATTAAGAGAAGCCACTAGAATTTAATATGGGTCTTATGAATCTTTTTCCCAGTGCTTGTCTGCACTGTGACCCGATTGTTGTTATTAACGACCGCTCTTTCGTAAAGTAGTCTATGTTTGGCCCTGATTTGCCTATTCCTAACATGAACGACATCGCCTACCCCATAATCCTTCGGTATGACACGACGCTTAGCGTTGTGTCTCCTCAAGGTTGCTTCTTGCTTTTCTGTAATTGATTTTTTATCTCTCTATTTAATTTTCGCCTAAACTTTTGCAACCTGTGGTAATTAATCCTTTCGGCTCTATTGAAGAAAATATCCACTGGTTTCTTGTTCGTAACAGAATGGACGGTGTTATTGTACCTATCAGAGGCGAGCATTATAAGTTCCCTAACACCTAAGCCTTCATGTTCAGCCTTCAAACATCGGTAAATTTCTAGTAAGGTTGAGTGGAACCGCTCTACCTGTTCGTTCACCTCACTACGGCCTACTGGGGTTAAGTACACCTTGATGACAAACTGTTGGATCACATTCATTACTATTGGACTAATAAGTCCCCTTTCATTATCAGTCACTAAAATACGTGGTGTCGAGAAATAACTAAGGACCTCAATTAGTTTTTCTCTTATTTGTAAAGCTGAACGATTCCTAAGAGGGAAGAGTTTTCCAAATTTCGAAAATTTGTCCAAAACACTAATAAAATACTCATTTTGGAGTACAAAAATATCCATATGCAGTATTTCACAGGGATAAGAAGGAAGTGGGGTCGCTTGAAGTTTTGGTACTGGTGGATGCCGATCATATTTGTTAGCCTTGCATACTTCGCAATTTTTCGTATATCTTCCAATTAAACTGTTCATTTTAGGGAAATAGTACTCCTCTAGGAGTTGTAGTTTGTTTTCTTCCTTACTTCTATGTGCCCTTTTGTGCTCTTCTTCTATCAAACGGCACACCCTGTCTGGGCAAGTCACGTCTTCTACGAGTATTTGAGTGATTCTTAACTTATAGTGTGAAAAATGTTCTAAATAAACCTCTTGTAATAACCACAAATACTGTTCAGGACTTTTAATTTCATTTAGGACATTAGGTCTAAGTTTTTCCTTTAACATTCGTGTAAGGTTTTCCTTGTTAATTTCTTCTAAAGATATGACATGGCGGCTATAACCAGGATGAGGATTCATGTGTGCAGTCGTGTTGGATTGGAATTTTCGTATTATAATTTGATTCCCATTAATGATATTAATGTGAGCTTCGACATGTGGAATCAAGTCTGTGCCATCCTGTTCATCGCTGTGTGCAGTTTCCTCGCTAGCTGTTACAGTAGCTGAGTCCTCACTTCTTGTCCTACCTTTACTCGCAGTGTCAGTGGAGGATTCATCCGCAATATAGGCACACAAATCTGTAGATGCAGCTCTTGAAGTCCGCTCAGCTTTTACTGAGTCGGCTAAGTCTGCCTTTAGGCGGGTTAAGGCGTCGGTTACCACATTAGATTTCCCTGGTTTGTACATCAGCTCAAAATTGTATTCTTCAATTCTAGCCTTCCACCTTTTTAATTTTGCATTGTAGTTTCTATTGCTCAGAGCAAACGTCAGGGGTTGGTGGTCGGTAAAAATACGTATTTTATTGGCTCCATATAGATAGGAGCGTAAATTGTCTAATGCCCAAACTATAGCGACCATTTCTTTCTCGTTTGTGGCATACGCCTCTTCTGTCTTATTCAAGGACCGAGAAATGAAAGTTATCGGTTTGTCTTTTCCCATTTCCCCTTGAGAAAGTACGACACCTAGTGCGCTGTTGGAAGCGTCCGTTGTTAGATTAAACGGCTTGTCAAAGTCCGGGAAGGCTAATACATCCGATGAGGTAAGCAATTCCTTGAGATCATTAAATGCTTTCTATTCCTCTTCACCGAGAGTAATTTTAACCTTTTTTGATTGATTAGCCTTAACTTGTGCCATCTCACCACGAGTAAGATTGGTTAAGGGCTTAACTACTTTGGCAAAGTCTCTAATGAATCTCCTATAATAAGATGTTAATCCTAGGAAGCTTTTCAGTTCCGTAAGGGTTTTGGGTGGTGCAATATCAAGGATTGCTTTTACCTTTCCCCTATCGGGTAGAATACCATCCTTTGTGACTACATAACCAAGGAATTCGACCTCGGTTTTCATGAATGCAGTTTTTTCTAGATTGACCCTAAGGCGAGCTTCTCTTAGGCACTGAAATACTTTCCTAAGGTTTTCTAGGTGTTCCTTAGTAGTACTTCCGTAAACTATTATGTCGTCTATGTAGACGTAGCAAATCTTCCCTATACAACCTCGCAGGACGTCATCGACCATGCGTTGAAATATGGCAGGAACATTTCGCAAACCGAATGGTAGTCTCAAAAACTCGTATTTGCAATACATTGTAGAAAAGGCTGTCTTTGGAATATCCCTTGGGTTCATTGGAATCTGCTGGAACCCTGAAGTGAGGTCAAGGGTTGTAAATTATTTCGCTTTGCCAAGGCTCGCCAGAGTTGAATTCATGTCAGGAATTGGGTATGTGTCAGTTATGGTAACGGTAATCAGTCTTTTGAAATCTACCACCATACGATATTGCCTCTCTCCATTGGGTTTTGGTTTCTTCGGGACAACCCAAATGGGAGAGTTATAGGGACTTTTTGATGGCCGAATTATATTTTTTTCTAGAAGTTCTTCTATTTGTCTGTCCACTTCAGGGCGCATACAAGCCGGATATGGGTAATTTTTTGAATATATTGGCTCGTCAGTGGTACATCGTATCTCAGCTTTAATAGAGGTTGGTGCCAACTCGTTATTAATTGGCCCAAATATGTCCTTGAATTCAGCTATAAGTCCGTTTAAAGTGTCTTCTGTGTCCGGGGAAAGTTTGTTAAGTCCACCATATGTATGTATTTCAAGAGGTATACTGATCCCTGGGGCAATCGTTAATATTTTTATGGTCTATCACAGCCTGAAGCTCACGTAGAGTCGTCGCCGATTATCCCATTAAAAGATATAAGCCCTGGTAACACATAGAAGGTTAATGTGGTATCGTTACCAAATGGGGCAAAGAATTTCCCTTTTCCCTTTTCATTAATTTCCATCTTCCCTGATGCAGTACGAAGGAGGAATGGTTTATCTAATTTCTTGGGACAGGGGCATAAGGCTGGCTCAATGAAGTTTTTTGTAGCCCCGGTCTCAATTAAAAATTTAACTTCTGAGCCATCCTTTAGCTTACGGCTTCCGTATGGTAATCCCGAAAGGCTCGAGTGTGAAAATTTTATTTCATCCTCGGCCGAGTCCCTCTTTTTATAGTTACCCAATCGTCATAGAAAATGTTATATGAGGTAAGGGCAGCATCGGCCCTTCCTCAACATTTGCGGCGTATAGCCCGAATAATAGCCCTATAAATTGGCTTTTGTCGGACGATTTCATAGTCCTTCAGGATGCTCTCTACGCTATGTATCCAAGATACATACTGCGTTGGATCACCCTCGTTTAATTCAGACTCCGTTGTTGGCTTAGGACCGCATTTAGCCCCCCGGTCAGTTCTGTTATTTTGCTTTGTAAACTTTCCATATTTATCTTATTTGTTTTAGGAGCATTCGAGATGTTGAGGAATTAAGTTGAAGGATTCTTTAGCAAGTTTTCACAATACTTGTATTCTCGGTAGTTTTTTATTTTTTAAAGTCCCTTGTATTTTTCACAAGTTTTTTTATTGTTCACAAGTTTTTTATTTTTCACAGTCCCTTGTATTTTTCACAAGTTTTTTATTCCTCACAAGTTTTTATTTTTCACAGCCCCTTGTATTTTTCACAAGTTTTTTATTCTTCACAGTCTTTTGTATTTTTCACAAGTTTTTACACGGTCCTTGCTCGGGCGCCACTTAACTTTCTTCTTCCATGATTGCCAAAAAAATATATTTTATAGTAATTAATTCAATTCATAATTTATTATTTTAGTTCACAACCACTTATTGCTCTAGTATTCCCCAAAAGACTAAAAACTTATTTACAATGTTTTAGTATATAACGAAATAATAATTAAGTAATAGTGCTGATTCTGCATACGGACAATTTCGCAATGTGGGAAATTGTCCAGGCGAAATGTGAGCTAGGTCTAATTTCCGTTCGTTGGCGCGTGTGCAACGTCAGCACTAATTTGTGGACATGAGTTTACCTCAAGTACACTTGCTCGTGTTAACTTATATGATACGTTTTTACGTTCTATAAGTGCACTTACATTTTTACGATCAGTAAACATTACTGTTACATTACGTTCCGGCAGCATAACTGAGCCTTAAGGCAGTCAAAAGATCAACACAATACAAAAGCAGTCAGAAGATTGACTGAAAATAAAAAACAATAAATGTAAAAATAAATAAAATTGTTTTATTTTTATTTTTAAACGCTTTGATATTTTTAGTGACGCAGTCGGTAGTATACCGCAAGTCCTATCCAACATAAAAAAGAAAAAAATTATTTTTTCGCGGTAGAGCTTAGATATTAATCTTTTGTGCAGTATAGAGAAAAACTAACACATAAGATTGTATCAGCATAAGTGTAAAAAAGAAAAAAGAATTTTTCTTAATAGTATATTAATCCTTTGTGCGGTATAATAAAAAAACTGCTACATAAGATTGTATCAGCATAAGTGTAAAAAGAAAAAAGACTTTTCTTAACGGTATATTATATTAATCCTTTGTGCGAAACGCGCGATAATCTTTCTTAACAGAGCACGAATTTTGATAATAAAATTCAATGATTTGCAAGCGTTGTTCGTTTGTAAGACGATTCATGGTTAAATTATAGACCAAACTGAAGATGTTTGACAGTGAAACAAAACACGAAACGTGCGTGAGCTGTTTAAACCAGTGTTGCCAAAAAGATAATAGCTAAAAAATCACCCGTTAGAAATTCAAACGTAACCGGAACGTAAGAATCTGTAAAAAATATAATTTTCTTACATTTTTACGTGACAACATGTCAATATTAAAAACCACCAAAACTGAAAATTGAAATTATAAACAGAATTTACATTTTGTACGTATGTTACGTGTGTCTGTATGTGGAATTCTTTTTCAATAAAACTTCACATATTTTAAGAACCCAAATTATAATTTATTTCATTATTAACTTTTATAATCTAAAATAAAAATAAACACTATTTTACTATTACATTATGTAGGTAGTGTTTATTTTTATTTTAAATTAGAAAAATATAGTTATCGACTTTTAACTAATTAAAGCGTTCGAAAAGCATTTCAGTTTGTATTTTACTTTTATTAGAGAAGATAAAAACGTTTTAACATTCGTACAAATTTGGTTTCCGAAATACCTGACCTGTTTCTGTAGTATAAACGATTTCACTTGCTTGTCTATTTATATGGAAAATACAATCAAAGCAATGAAGATGGTATCCTCCATAACGAGCTCAACGACTTCCTCTTCACAGGATCGGTATGAGCACTTCGCTTCACCTCCTTTGATGAGGGTTGAAATGCAATCGTCTTCAGGAAGTCTTTTCAGGCTTTTTTTCCTCGCAAACTGTATTATTGCTGATTCGCATACAAGGCTCGGTGATACCATAAGTTTCCTTCTCGTTTACTAATAGTGTATTAAAACGTATGTCTATCACTTTCCCTTCTCGAACGGATGGTTTGACAATAAGGTAGTTATATTCAGCTTTCCTTACTTTTGGCAGTGACAGGACATACAGAATCATGGAACCATTTGTGCATACCTTCGGATTAGCATACTCGATAGCTTCCAACTCGTTGGAATATGGGAGCGTTGCAATTTCGTCTATTATGCGGTGAATTTCCTCTCTGTCGAGTACGTTGGAGTTGACTATACCACCCTTGGCCATCTGGGCGGCTCTTGTGACTTCATTTACTTCTTCCTTGATTATCATTATTTGGCGTATGACTTGATTGATAAATTTTTCGACATTCGTCTCCTTGACCTCATTGTGAAATCGCGCCTCCATTGCGTTAACCTTGGATATGGCCTCCTGTGATGCTTTAAAAAGTCGATCGTTGATCACATATTGATGGTTGTTATTTTCAATTATGATCTGTTCAGACTCTAAAACATTATCCCAAACCGCTGCATCTGGGTTGCCAGCCAACCATTTCCAGGCTGAACCGATCCAGTTGATAGAGCGCTTCTGTTTTCTATATTTACCCATAAGCGTATCTAATTGGGAAGAAATTGTATTAACATGGAAGTCAATTACCATCTTTGCTCTTTCGTCCACGACAACTTTCCCCAGCATTGCTACCGCCTGGTCCAATAAGTGTTCATATTCTTCTAAGTTGATGACATGTACCAGATTAAATCTTCCGTCGACCAGCCAACCTTTGCCATGCTTGAATGTAACCAACGGCGAGTGATATTCGAAGATTTGTAAGCAGTTCACAGCAGTTAACCACATAAAACTGAAATGATAAATGTTGCTTTTCTAGTTCTACAATTAGTTTGTTAGAGTGTTAGTATAACTAGTAATTACGAAGTTAGTAAAATTAAGATGTTAGTACAATCAAATTTCTACCTTAAGTTCTTTACATATATAGTGTTTATGTCTGACAGTCTAAACTTCCCATCCTTGCCGACATAAATAGGATTGTTTGAACAATGGGAACAACCAATAGAGGGCGCTGTAATATTAATTTAAGCTTTTGTAATGTAATGTAATTTTATCTAAGCTTTATGTTTTTAACATTACGCTGTAATTGTGTTTAACTTAGGCCTCTTGTTTGTATAAGCCTAACTTAAATTTTCATTCTAATTTTGTTAATCAAAAGGACACATTGCATTAAGATATTTTTTTTTTAAATTAATTTTGTGCTAAGCATATTTATTAAATTCGTGTGTTTGAATAATTAGAATAATTTGTAATAATAGAAATTTACCATATTAATAAATTGTGATCACGAATAAAGAAAACATAAAATATTTTCAAAAGGAAATCGAAGCGAAATCATTTGGTTATTTGCAAACTGAAAAAAATAAACCAGTTCAAGGTAATACAAAATTGAATATTTGGTTAGAGAAGCTTGTCTCTGTGAAGTGCAAAGTGACGGGAAAAGAAATTAAAACTGTGAACGGAAATTAGTTACAAAAAAAACAGGAAAGTGTTTTATTTTGTGGTCTTAAGTGATTTTGGAACTTTTCTCATTTTGGTTCCTTTTTTTGCAGTGAGCAGAAATTGAGGACAAAAGTGGTCCACAACGTTTCATCAATACAGTCCATCAGGATTAACATATAGTGTTTTACTGTTAGCAAGATTTTTATTCTAACGTAATGCTTATATTTCTATTGAATTTATTTCAATTATTTTATTTTCAAGGCAGAAGGCCACATCCCACCTCTTTTTTGTTTTGAACTTGGTATGATGTCTGCCATATGCATAAGGATACAAATGATAGTCTCTTTAGCCATGGACTTCCTTTGTATTTTTGCCATTGGCATGGCTCATCCTTGCTCCAAAATAAATTTACTTCATTGCATTATAATAATTCTGTTTGAATTAAATTAACTATTTGTAATATTTTTTCGCTTAAGCTTTTAAAATCTTTTGAATTCATATTTTTACCGGTTTTTATATTTTAAGGCCTTTTATTTTATTTTAATTTTTTGCATATCATTTGCCATTTTTAAGCTTTTTATTCCATTCGAACTTTTAATTTTTATTTTACTTTATATTTTCTCGTGCCTTGTATCTTCTTATATTGTTTCTTTTATTTTATTTTAAGGCCTTTCCCATGGAATTTTAATATTTGTCTTTTTTCTTTTTTAAATTAGGCTTTCCTACAATACGATTTCCTCACTTACATGGAACCCACAGGGAATTGAACCCTACCGCAATAAGCGGTTTCCACTACAGTTTTGAGCCCATTTGTTCATTTTTTGTATGGACCATAGACCGCGAGGTATCCCTTTTAGTTTCCAGCGTTGGTGGTTTAATTGCAGGAAACCTACTCATGGTACGAGGATCTATCACTATCACAAATCGTTGTCCCAAAAAAAAAAGAAATCGCATTAAGGGTAGCCAATAGGATTTAATATGGGTCTTATGAATCTTTTTCCCAGTGCTTGTCTGCACTGTGACCCGATTGTTCATATTAACGACCGCTCTTTCGTAAAGTGGTCTATGTTTGGCCCTGATTTTCCTATTCCTAACATGAACGACTTCGCCTACCCCATAATCCTTCGGTATGACACGACGCTTAGCGTTGTGTCTCCTCAAGGTTGATTCTTGCTTTTCTGTAATTGATTTTTTTTCTGTCTATTTAATTTTCGCCTAAAGTTTTGCAACCTTTGGTAATTAATCCTTTCGGCTCTATTGAAGAAAATATCCACTGGTTTCTTGTTCGTGACAGAATGGACGGTGTTATTGTACCTATCAGTGGCGAGCATTATAAGTTCCCTAACACCTAAGCCTTCATGTTCAGCCTTCAAACATCGGTAAATTTCTAGTAAGGTTGAGTGGAACCGCTCCACCTGTCCGTTCACCTCACTACGGCATACTGGGGTTAATTATACCTTGACGCCAAACTGTTGGATCACATTCATTACTATTGGACTAATAAGTCCCCTTTCATTATCAGTCACTAAAATACGTGGTGTCGAGAAATAACTAAGGACCTCAATTAGTTTTTCTCTCATTTGTAAAGCTGAACGATTCCTATGAGGGCAGAGTTTTCAAAATTTCGAAAATTTATCCAAAATGAAAATTTGTTTCATCCTCGGCCGAGTCTTCCTCATTGTTCAGTCCTTCTTCTTGCGTCATGTTATATAGTCTTTGCTGTTTAAACGGGCGTTGAGCTGACCCGGAGCGAACCTGTTCCGAAAAGGCCCGTCTTTTATAGTTATTATTCCACGGACGGTTTCCAAATTTCCTAAACTGTGTGCTCCGATCCACATCCATTGGTTCGGGTGAATTTGGGGCAGACTGTTATACAGCACGCTGTGGCTCAAGCTGTCGGTTTATGAAGGGGTTCAGTTGAGGTTTATATCGATTTCTCGGAACTAACCTTTGGGAGAAAGTCTGGTTTTGAGTCTTATTTGGGGGATTTATTGAGACCTATTGGAACCTGAACCCTGTTTCGATTGTCATTCGAATGCAGGGTGACCTGGCTCCTGTAATTTATATTTCGCAACTCCAGACATTGCGAATATGCTTCAGGGAGTGTCTTTGGCTTCATAAGCATTGTCATTTTTATTAGCTCGCCATTAAGACCCCCCACGAAGACTTCCAGAGTTGTTTCTATATGTCTCGATAAGTACTGTGGTTGTTTCTTCTGAGTAACTCTGTTTTCAACTTATTTATGATAAGAGAGAGCTGATGATTTACTGTAGCGTAGAATTCATCTATGCTCATCCCCTTTTGAGCCAGTTGGGTTAACTGGTGCTCTAAGGTACGGACATCTCTTTTGTCTGCATAATGCAGAGAAAGGCAATTTTTTATAGTTACCCAATCGTCATCGAAAATGTTATATGAGGCGCAAATGTTATTTGCGGCGTATAGAATGAATAATAGCCCTATAAATTGGCTTTTGTCGGACGATTTCATAGTCCTTCAGGATACTCCCTACGCTATGTATCCAAGATACATACTGCGTTGGATCGCCCTCGAAAGGTTGCAAGTTCTTTACGCAATCAGGTAATTTCCCGATTTCGTTTAATTCAGACTCCGTTGTTGGAGCGCGCAAAGGAGGGTGAGAGGTCGAGGAATCTTCGTTCCTGACCGAAACATCTGTCCTCAGTTCCAGACTTAGTGTCCTCTGATCGAGGCTTCTAAGCTGGCTTAGGACCGCATTTAGCCCCCCAGTCAGTTCTGTTATTTTGCTTTGTAAACTTTCCATATTTACCTTATTTGTTTCAGGAGCATTCGAGATGTTGAGGAATTAAGTTGAAGGATTCTTTCGCATGTTTTCACAGTCCTTGTATTCTCGGTAGTTTTTTATTTTTTAAAGTCCCTTGTATTTTGCACAAGTTTTTTTATTCTTCACAAGTTTTTTATATTTCACAGTCCCTTGTATTTTTCACAAGTTTTTTATTCTTCACAAGTTTTTATTTTTCACAGTCCCTTGTATTTTTCACAAGTTTTTTATTCTTCACAGTCTCTTGTATTTTTCACAAGTTTTTTATTCTTCACAGTCTTTTGTATTTTTCACAAGTTTTTTTATTCTTCAAAGTCTCTTGTATTTTTCACAAGTTTTTTATTCTTCACAGTCTCTTGTATTTTTCACAAGTTTTTTATTCTTCACAGTCTTTTGTATTTTTCACAATTTTTACACGGTCCTTGCTCGGGCGCCAAAAAAATATATTTTATAGTGGACGACCACTGTCCACTTTCACAAATAAAACACTTCAATTAATTCAATTCACAATTTATTATTTTAGTTCACAACCACTTATTGCTCTAGTATTCCCTAAAATACTAAAAACTAATTTACAATGTTTTAGTATATAAAGAAATAATAATTAAGTAATAGTGCTGATTCTGCATACAGACAATTTCGCAATGTGGGAAATTGTCCAGACAAAATGTGAGCTAGGTCTAATTTCCGTTCGTTGGCGCGTGTGCAACGTCAGCACTAATTTGTGGACTTGAGTTTACCTCAAGTACACTTGCTCGTGTTAACTGATATGATACGTTTTTACGTTCTATAATTGCACTTACATTTTTACGATCAGTAAACAGTACTGTTGCATTACGTTCCGGCAGTATAACTGAGCCTTAAGGCAGTCAAAAGATCGACACAAAACAAAAGCAGTCAGAAGATTGACTGAAAATAAAAAGCAATAAATGTAAAAATAAATAAAATTGTTTTTTTTATTTTTAAACGTTTTGATATTTTCAGTGGCGCAGTCGGTAGTATACCGCAAGTCCTATCCAACATAAAAAAGAAAAAAATAATTTTTTCGCGGTAGAACTTAGATATTAATCTTTTGTGCGGTATAGAGAAAAACTGATACATAAGATTGTATCTGCATAAGTGTAAAAAGGAAAAAAGGATTTTTCTTAATAGTAGTAATAGTAATTAATCCTTTGTGCGGTATAATAAAAAAACTGCTACATAAGATTGTATCAGATAAGTGTAAAAAGAAAAAAAGACTTTTCTTAACGGTATATTAATCCTTTGTGCGGTATAATAAAAAAACTGCTACATAAGATTAAGTGTAAAAAGAAAAAAGATTTTTCTTAACGGTATATTAATCCTCTGTGCGAGCAAGTGCTTAATAAATAATGCTTCTTTGAAAGAAGACTGTGTGTTTAAGGAATTTGGAAATATTGTTACCAAAACAAAACATATTTAGCCATCAGTCATCAGTCACAATTTTTCCAAGAAAAAAAAGAAACTATGTGTCAACAAATCAAAACATTTTTAACCATCAGTCATCAGTACATTTTGTATTTTGTCTTGATGTCTGGCCTGGGGCCCGAACCCTGGCATTACGGCTGATAAGCCAACACACTACCTACTAGGCTACGGCGACTTCAAATAGAGGTGTTTGTATATTCATACATTTTTTGTGTAAAATATGGCTCAAATAAACTTCGATCCCCTTAAATATTTAGACAACCTTCCTGATTTCAGAGGAGATAGAAAAGATCTTAATACGTTCCTCAGTTTAATAGATAAAGTACACAAAATATTGCAAACATATGACGCACTTGTCCAATCACTCTTTTCGCACTCAAAACTGCTTTCATTCTAGGTCAGGATCAAAATGCTATAAATCTATAATAATAATAATAAAATAATATAAAATATAAATCTATAATAAGAATAATTCTCAGTTAATATTTTTAAATCTAAAATCCCAGAGCCTATGAAAACAATCTTGGCATGCCCAGCTCTTTAGAACAAGCAATAAATATATTGTTTAAATCGGGTTATGCACACATAAGTGTAGATAATATTCAACCATTCAATCGAAACAGCTTCGAGTCACGAAAACAACATACAAAAGCAACTGACACACTTTCCACAACACCATTCGCCAAGCTATTCACGACATCCTCCACAACACTTTCAAAATTCACCAAGCCAACCATATCTACAGAATTTTTCACAAAATTCACGACATCTACCACAACGTTTCCACAACACTCGTAACAAACCAAATTTTCCACTACACACACCCGACACAAGAAATTTTCAACGACAATACCAAAAAGAACAAGGATTACAAAATTATGGATACCAACAACAACTACCACCTCCTGAACCAATGGATACAAACAATCATGAATTAACAGAAGAAAATTTTCCGTTATCATCCTCGGACACCTACCATATATAAAAGTAAAGACTTAGTTAGGGTATCTAAAATTGATTATAGGTACTGGTGCAATCAATTCAATTCTCAATCCAGGAATCTGTCATCCTAAGTGGTTGTACAAAACAAACCTCATCTTTGTTAAAACTTTATTAAATAAAACTATAAAAAAATACCATTAGAAAAACAACTACGAATAGATCACCTTAATTGTGAAGAAAAACAGGATTATTAAAAATCATAAACTTTTCAGATATATTTTACCAAGAAAATTCTAAACTTACTTTTACTGCCGTCATAAAACATAAAATACGTAATATTTAATAACGTGCCAATAATCTCAAAATCCTATCGTTATCCATACATACATACATAAGGAAGAGGTTAAAGAACAAATCCAACAAATGCTTAAAGATAAAAGTAATAAGACCCAGTAATTCACCCTATTCTGCACCTATATGGATCGTGCCTAAGAAGGTCGATGCCAGCAACAAAACCGAATGGAGACTTGTCATCGACTACCGCAAACTTAATGAAGTTACAGTATATGACAAGTACCCAATCCCAAATATTGATGAAATATTGGACAAATTGGGAGGATGCCTATATTTTACCACCCTTGATTTAGCCAAGGGATTTCATCAAATATAAATCGCGGAAGAGGATATTCATAAGACCACTTTCAACGTGGAGAACGGTCAATATGAGTTTCTAAGCATGCCATTTGGGTTGAAGACAGCCCCAGCGACATTTTAGAGACTAATGAACACTGTTTTAAGTGAATAAATAAATAAGATATGTCTAGTCTACTTAGACGACATTATTATTTTCTGTACATCATTGCAAGAGCATTTAAACTCAATTAATCTTATTTTTAATAAATTAAAAGAAGCTAATTTAAAGGTACAATTAGACAAATCTGAATTTCTGAAGAAAGAAACAGAGTTTTTAGGGCATATTGTAACACAAGATTGAATAAAACCAAACCCGAAAAAATAGAATGCGTAAAGAACTTCCAAAGCAGATAAAACAATTCCTAGGACTAACCGAGTATTATAGGAAATTCATTAAAGATTATTCAATGATTGCAAAGCCAATGACTAGATATCTAAAAAAGGATGCCAAAATAAAAATCTCCGACCCACAAATCAAGAAAGCTTCAACACTCTCAAAACTTTAACATATCCAGATTTCTCGAAAACATTCACGGTCACTACAGATGTGAGCAATTTTGCCTTAGGCGCTGTTTTATCGCAAGACAACCATCCAATTTGTTTGGCAAGTCGTACACTCAACGAGCACGAATGTAATTACAGCACGATCGAAAAAGAACTTTTGGCAATTATATGGGCCACTAAATACTTTACACCATACATTTTCGGGTATCAATTTATCATTGAAACCTACAATAAGCCATTGACCTGGTTTTCTTCAATTAATGAGCCCAATTCAAAGCTTGTAAGATGGAGGCTTATGTTTTCAGAATTTGACTTTGATGCCCTATCGGCCCACATCCATTAATGTAAACATACTGAAATCCAACCCAAATGTATTGAAGGAAACCCATAACCCCATTAATATTTTTAAAAATCAAATTATTATCAAAAAAATCTACTCAGGTTCAGCTAGTATAAAAAATAAAAAGATATTTAAAAATAACAGTAATCATCGGAGTTAAAGAACTTGATAGAGGGACCTTTTTGATGTGAGAAGGAATACCTATGAAGAACTCTTTTCAAATGATAATAAATTTAAAATAATAAGATGCAAGAAATTACTCGAAGATATCGAGGATGAATACAAATTAACTGAACTAATAGAGAAGGAACATTTGGATAAAAATCATAGGGGTATTCAAGCGGTATTCGAGGAATTAAAACCTCAAATTTACAATCCCAATTTAAAGTTGAGAATAACGTAATTCATTAATAATTGCGGAATTTGTAATTTGGAGAAATACGGCAGGAATCCACCGAAATTGCCTTACAAGTTAACAGAAACACCTTTAAAGCCTCGCGAAATTATCCAAATCGATGTCTTTTATACGTTAAGCCGAAAGTACATACCAGCCGTTTCATGCGTTACATGCGATTCTTGCATTCTATGTTTTTTTATTGCAAGTTACACACAATGCGTTTTATGCGACTGTTTTTTGTTTTTATCAGCTGTTGTGGTAAACAAGCAAAAAAGAACAGTTTTGTCAAATTGTAATTTTAAAAGAATTTATGGCTTCAATAACATGGTTATGAATTTACATATATGTATTGTGCTGCTAAGCACAATATAACCAGTAACGAAAATTATGACATTTGAAAAACGCTCATAACATAAAAGCACAGGCCAATTTAGAGGGAGAAAAAAATGTTATAAGTTTTGCGAAGCAAATGTGTTAGAAGCAACAGATATACAGAGTGAAAACTGGCGGATAAAGTAGAAAAATTAAATGTAAACAAATATTTATTTTATGTTAAAAAATGGAAAATTTTGAATATTTTTTAATTTCTTCAATGAAAAGTTTATAGATTCTTAAATTTTAAATATTAATCGAAATGTGGGTGATTTTCGGTCACAATGAATATAGTTTCTTGTGCAAGAAGTAATTAAGAAGCTAAATATTACAAGATCAAAATAAGACGTACTGCTCATAAAAAAATTTTCTTGCTGAAAGTTGCCAATATTTCTTAATTTCGTGAAAGGAAAAGTTAAAAATTGTTATTGTTATTAGTTGTTTTTATTATTTATTAATAGTTTTACACAAAAATTACATTGTATTGTGCTGCTAAGGCCTACGAAAGGCTGCAAAAGAACGCAAGACAAGTGTTTCCAGTTAATTTATCCTCCATTTTTCTTGTTTACAAATTAATAAATTCAAAAGAGTTGACACTCAGTAAATAAACACAATCGATAACTAATATGCAAATATTGTTCATGACACAAATGTGTTAAAAAATGTATTTTAATGCATTTTCCTCTTAAATTATTAGTAAAATTTATTATGAAATATGTTTTTATTAATATTTTTATAATGAAAATAAAAAAATGCGAAAATAATAATGCACTATTTATATTTATCTAAACATATTTATAGAAACCATTCATAATATAATATAATTTCTCATCCCTAAGTTTAAGAAACAGCTGACTTTCTTCGTCGAAGCATGAGAAGCAGCTGACTTTTTTCGCCGCCGCATGAGTCGCATAGAAAAGTAGAAAGTAAACCTACTTAATGCATTCTATGCGTCTGAAACGCATGGTATGGACTTTCGGCTTTAGAGAAACAACTATTTATGACAATGATCTACAAGTCTACCAAATTTGCAGTGGCTTATAAAATTAACGGACGAACATGTATAGAATTTAAAAGCAAATTGCTTCAGTATATCAGCTCTTATGGGAAAATTTAAAAGATAATAATGGACAATGAATTGGGATTCAAAGCCATACCAATGCAGCAATTTCTAAAGGAAGAAAATGTTGTTATACACTACACCTCTAACAGTAACCACATTTCTAATGCAGACATTGAACGACTTATTCTCTTCGCAAATCCAGAATATAACTAATCACATAAATAAAAAACAGGTCCAAATAGAAATTCTTCGAATTAAAACTTGTATACATTTTTGCTACACGTGTATTAAGCAATTTTTATAAACTCAATTGAACTCAATTGATATCATAAATGTAAAACTATATAAAGCAATTATTGTAAACTTAATTGAAATCCCGCTAATATGCAAAATAATCATAAATGTATTTAGTATACTAATATGCAAAATAATCATGAATGTAAACTACTGATGTAAAATTCGAATATGCAAAATAATCAAACTACTGTATGTAAAACATTTAATTAGCTGTAAATATTCCTGTAAACTTAATTTGAAGGCAGTCAGAAGCAAATGTCAGCTACGGCTTCTGATTCATCCAGAAATGAGTTTCATCGCTAACGATGATTCATCGAGGAAAATTTGGGTTAGCTGCTAAATGATGCTGAACCAAATCAACAATTGCAAAGCAGGCTAAATAAATTGTAAGTAATTTGACAGATGTAGCTTTAAAAAAGATAGCCGATATCAACTGTAGAAGTTTTATTTAATTTCTTTTTATTTATTTATTAGTATTGAAAATGCTTTGGCCCCTATTATCATTTACAACACATAGATGTTGTGTCACCGGTTATACAGATACGAAACTTTTGACGTTTAACAAACGCTTAAAGCAGCAGCTTAACCTTCCTCGTAGAGGGAGAAAAAATATTTATAATGTTTTGCGAATCAAATGTGTTAAGCCGAAAGTCCATACCATTCGTTTCATGCGGCCTTGTGTTACATGAATCACCGTATAACCAGTATAGAAACGCAATTTTGACGTTTACCAGCGAATTATGAAAGGGACAGCAAATATTACCAAAAAGTATTTCTGTCCCTCTCTGATTGTAACTCTGTTTTGTTTATTTATGTCTTTAGTTTTTGGGGTGGGTTTTTAATATTGGCGAGAGTTAATAAAAATGTAATTTTTGTGTAAAACTATTAATAAATAAACTAACTAATAACAATAACAAATTTTAACTTTTTCTTTTAAGAAATTAAAAAATATTGGCAACTTTCAGCAAGAAAAATTTTTTATGAGCAGTACGTCTTATTTTGATCTTGATAGAAGATGATAGAAGAAATTAATGTTGATTAGAAGAAATTAAAAAATATTCCAAATTTTCCCTTTTTTAACACAAAATAAATGTTTGTTTACATTTAATTTTTCTGCTTTATCCGCCAGTTTTCACTCTGTATATCTGTTGCTTCTAACACATTTGATTCGCAAAACATTATAACATTTTTTTCTCCCTCTAAATTGGCTAGTAATTTGCTGCTATGAGCGTTTGTCAAACGTCAAAGGTTTCTATACTGGTTATACGGTGACATGCATATACCGAAAAAGTGAATCAGTGTAGTTGATTGTGACAAGTTACAGAAGAAAAAGCATAGAATGCATCAAGTAGGTTTAATTTCTACTTTTCTATACGACTCATGCAGTGTTGGAGAATGTCAGCAGTTTTTTAAACTTGGCATGCTAAATTATATACTATTGTGAATGGTTTCTATAAATATGTTTAAATAGTGCAATACATTTTTCTTTTTGCATTACAAAAATATTAATAAGAACACATTCCATAATAAAGTTTATTACCAATTTAAGAGGAAAATACATTAAAATACATTTTTTAACACATTTCTTTCATGAACAAAATATGTATATGTATGTATATATGATTGTTTTTATGTACTGAGTGTCATCTATTTTGAATTTATTAATTTGTAAACAAGAAAAATGGACGATAAATTAACTGAAAACACTTATGTTGTGTTCTTTTGAAGCCTTTCGTAGGCCTTAACAGCACAAAATATCACTTATGTAAACTCATAAATTTGTAATTAATGCCATAAATTCTTTTAAAATTACAATTTGATTTTCTATTTTTCCAAGAAATGTTTTTGTTCGCTTATTTGTTGTTTACCACAACAGCTGAATAAAACAAAAAACCAGTCGCATAAAACGCATTGTAACTTTCAATAAAAACGGTATAGAATGCAAGAATCGCATGTAACGCAAGGCGCATGAAACGGATGGTATGGACTTTCGGCTTTAGAAGCAACAGACATACAGAGTGAGAACTGGCAGATAAAGTAGAAAAATTAAATGTAAATAAACATTTATTTTGTGTTAAAAAGGGAAAATTTTGAATATTTTTTAATTTCTTCAATGAAAATTTTTAAAATTCGTAATTATTTAATTATTAATGGAAATGTGTATGGTTATTGGTCACAATGAATATAGTTTATTGTACAAAAGTTAAGTAAGAAGCTAAATATTACAAGATGAAAATAAGACGTACTGCTCATAAAAAAATTTTTCTTGCTATTAATAAATAATAAAATAACTAATAACAATAACAAATTTTAACTTTTTGACAATATTTTCTAAAATCTTGAAAGAAAAAGTTAAAAATTGTTATTGTTATTAGTTGTTTTTATTATTTATTAATAGTTTTACACAAAAATTACATTGTATTGTGCTGCTAAGGCCTACGAAAGGCTGCAAAAGAACGCAAGACAAGTGTTTCCAGTTAATTTATCCTCCATTTTTCTTGTTTACAAATTAATAAATTCAAAAGAGTTGACACTCAGTAATTAAAAACAATCGATAACTAATATGCAAATATTGTTCATGACACAAATGTGTTAAAAAATGTATTTTAATGCATTTTCCTCTTAAATTATTAGTAAAATTTATTATGAAATATGTTTTTATTAATATTTTTATAATGAAAATAAAAAAATGCGAAAATAATAATGCACTATTTATATTTATCTAAACATATTTATAGAAACCATTCATAATATAATATAATTTCTCATCCCTAAGTTTAAGAAACAGCTGACTTTCTTCGCCGAAGCATGAGAAACAGCTGACTTTTTTCGCCGCCGCATGAGTCGCATAGAAAAGTAGAAAGTAAACCTACTTAATGCATTCTATGCGTCTGAAACGCATGGTATGGACTTTCGGCTTTAGAGAAACAACTATTTATGACAATGATCGACAAGTCTACCAAATTTGCAGTGGCTTATAAAATTAACGGACGAACATGTATAGAATTTAAAAGCAAATTGCTTCAGTATATCAGCTCTTATGGGAAAATTTAAAGATAATAATGGACAATGAATTGGGATTCAAAGCCATACCAATGCAGCAATTTCTAAAGGAAGAAAACGTTGTTATACACTACACCTCTAACAGTAACCACATTTCTAATGCAGACATTGAACGACTTATTCTCTTCGCAAATCCAGAATATAACTAATCACATAAATAAAAAACAGGTCCAAATAGAAATTCTTCGAATTAAAACTTGTATACATTTTTGATACACGTGTATTAAGCAATTTTTATAAACTCAATTGAACTCAATTGATATCATAAATGTAAAACTATATAAAGCAATTATTATTAAACTTAATTGAAATCCCGCTAATATGCAAAATAATCATAAATGTATTTAGTATACTAATATGCAAAATAATCATTAATGTAAACTACTGATGTAAAATTCGAATATGCAAAATAATCAAACTACTGTATGTAAAACATTTAATTAGCTGTAAATATTCCTGTAAACTTAATTTGAAGGCAGTCAGAAGCAAATGTCAGCTACGGCTTCTGATGCATCCAGAAATGAGTTTCATCGCTAACGATGATTCATCGAGGAAAATTTGGGTTAGCTGCTAAATGATGCTGAACCAAATCAACAATTGCAAAGCAGGCTAAATAAATTGTAAGTAATTTGACAGATGTAGCTTTAAAAAAGATATCCGATATCAACTGTAGAAGTTTTATTTAATTTCTTTTTATTTATTTATTAGTATTGAAAATGCTTTGGCCCCTATTATCGTTTACAACACATAGATGTTGTGTCACCGGTTATACAGATACGAAACTTTTGACGTTTAACAAACGCTTAAAGCAGCAGCTTAACCTTCCTCGTAGAGGGAGAAAAAATATTTATAATGTTTTGCGAATCAAATGTGTTAAGCCGAAAGTCCATACCATTCGTTTCATGCGGCCTTGTGTTACATGAATCACCGTATAACCAGTATAGAAACGCAATTTTGACGTTTACCAGCGAATTATGAAAGGGACAGCAAATATTACCAAAAATATTTCTGTCCCTCTCTGATTGTAACTCTGTTTTGTTTATTTATGTCTTTAGTTTTTGGGGTGGGTTTTTAATATTGGTGAGAGTTAATAAAAATGTAATTTTGTGTAAAACTATTAATAAATAAACTAACTAATAACAATAACAAATTTTAACTTTTTCTTTTAAGAAATTAAAAAATATTGGCAACTTTCAGCAAGAAAAATTTTTTATGAGCAGTACGTCTTATTTTGATCTTTATAGAAGATGATAGAAGAAATTAATGTTGATTAGAAGAAATTAAAAAATATTCCAAATTTTCCCTTTTTTAACACAAAATAAATGTTTGTTTACATTTAATTTTTCTGCTTTATCCGCCAGTTTTCACTCTGTATATCTGTTGCTTCTAACACATTTGATTCGCAAAACATTATAACATTTTTTTCTCCCTCTAAATTGGCTAGTAATTTGCTGCTATGAGCGTTTGTCAAACGTCAAAGGTTTCTATACTGGTTATACGGTGACATGCATATACCGAAAAAGTGAATCAGTGTAGTTGATTGTGACAAGTTACAGAAGAAAAAGCATAGAATGCATCAAGTAGGTTTAATTTCTACTTTTCTATACGACTCATGCAGTGTTGGAGAATGTCAGCAGTTTTTTAAACTTGGCATGCTAAATTATATACTATTGTGAATGGTTTCTATAAATATGTTTAAATAGTGCAATACATTTTTCTTTTTGCATTACAAAAATATTAATAAGAACACATTCCATAATAAAGTTTATTACCAATTTAAGAGGAAAATACATTAAAATACATTTTTTAACACATTTCTTTCATGAACAAAATATGTATATGTATGTATATATGATTGTTTTTATGTACTGAGTGTCATCTATTTTGAATTTATTAATTTGTAAACAAGAAAAATGGACGATAAATTAACTGAAAACACTTATGTTGTGTTCTTTTGAAGCCTTTCGTAGGCCTTAACAGCACAAAATATCACTTATGTAAACTCATAAATTTGTAATTAATGCCATAAATTCTTTTAAAATTACAATTTGATTTTCTATTTTTCCAAGAAATGTTTTTGTTCGCTTATTTGTTGTTTACCACAACAGCTGAATAAAACAAAAAACCAGTCGCATAAAACGCATTGTAACTTTCAATAAAAACGGTATAGAATGCAAGAATCGCATGTAACGCAAGGCGCATGAAACGGATGGTATGGACTTTCGGCTTTAGAAGCAACAGACATACAGAGTGAGAACTGGCAGATAAAGTAGAAAAATTAAATGTAAATAAACATTTATTTTGTGTTAAAAAGGGAAAATTTTGAATATTTTTTAATTTCTTCAATGAAAATTTTTAAAATTCGTAATTATTTAATTATTAATGGAAATGTGTATGGTTATTGGTCACAATGAATATAGTTTATTGTACAAAAGTTAAGTAAGAAGCTAAATATTACAAGATGAAAATAAGACGTACTGCTCATAAAAAAAATTTTCTTGCTATTAATAAATAATAAAATAACTAATAACAATAACAAATTTTAACTTTTTGACAATATTTTCTAAAATCTTGAAAGAAAAAGTTAAAAATTGTTATTGTTATTAGTTCTTTTTATTATTTATTAATAATTTAACCAAAAAATTACATTTTTGATTAACTCGCGCCAATATAAAAAACCCACCCCAAAAACTAAAAAAAAAACATAAGTAAACAAAACAGAGAGACAATCAGAGAGAGAGAGAGAAATACGTTTTTGGTAATATTTGTTGTCTCTTTCACATTACACCGGCAACTGTCAAATTCCGTTTCGACTCTGGTTGCTCAGTGATATTCGCCATATTAGCCAAATTGATGTAACCCTAACCGTAATCGATTTTCGTTTTTTTTAACGAAATCGATAGTTGTCGATAATTTGTATCATCTGCAGAAATTTGATGGCTGTAGATTTAACCGTTATGATTTTATAACAAAAACAAATTTAATGTAACCGCATATGGTGAGTTTGTTTACATTTTTGGTGAGCGCGTGGGTGGGTTACTTTAAAATTCAAAAGTATCTTCGTGATTTTATTACAAAATCTTTTTTTTTTTAATTTTTGTATATTTTTTTTTAGTTTGCCCTCGTTCCATATAGCGATTCTGGTGAATCTGCGGTTGATTTAAATGAATTGCAATATCTAAAAGAAGTCGAGGAAGCAACATGTGTTGGAAAAAGAGGCTACAAAAACCCAAAACTAATACCTAAAAGGCTGCAAAAAGTCAAGAAACCAAATGCAACGGGTTTACCAAACCCATGCTTAAAGAAAAAATGTGTGAATTCGTGTCATGTCTAATTTAGTAACTTACATACAAATTACGTACTTGTTGCATCGATACACCATGATGCCTGTTAACTCAATACATAGTACAATTAAATCCTTTATTCGCAGTAGAACCATTTGGGCACCAAATGAGTGGTACACTATAATCTCAAACACAAGAACTAACTCAAAAAAATATAATTATGTTGAGTAAACTAACAGCGATTTTAAAGACTGGAAGAAATTTTCACAAGCGATGTTTCCCAATTCTATTAACAAAATTGCGTTCTGCAATATTCAGAAAACTACTTCAAATACAACTCTTAAATATGGGTACTTTGATGACTCTAAAACCACAAGTTATGATCTAACTTCAATTCCACGATCCAAACGAAACTCTGAAATCATTTCTGAGGGACCTACTAAATCATATGATGATATCTTAAAGATTTCTTCCGGTAAATACAAGGATTTGAAAACGCTTTATAATAAAAAAAACTATACCCGTAAAGTTTCAACAGTAATATTTAAATTTAAATTTAAATTGCGATAAATCGATCAAAGATTCGCTGCCTGAAACCGATCAGGAAAATAATATTTAGAATTAGTAGATATTATTCCTAATGTACTTACATATAAATATTTGTATCGAACGCTATTTATAAATTTTTAATATGAAGTACTTTATTTTATTATATTTTTGTTTTATGTTATATATTATCTATTCCAAATTGTACCCATATATATTTTTATTTAAAGAGTGAAAATTAATTTAATTTCAACGAAAAAATTAAGCAAATACAATAAAACAAGATCAGAAAGCCACTTCCTTAAAATAAATTTTTTTGTTAACCCACTCATTTTTTACTGGTAAGTTGCCAGCAGAACAGCGAAAAAATTTAACCCACAAAAACAACCGTTACATTGCAAATACCTAATCAACATTTTTAAAATTAAATATATCACACAAAACAAAACTTACATTCTAATTTTCAAAGGAATGACATTATTAAAACTGAATTTATTTAAAAAAAAACCTTCTCCTGTAAAATTCTAATTTTGAGGATTACATCTTTTTGGCGAATATGGCTCGATTTAGTCCCGTGCAAGTTAGCAAAGAAACACCAACAGGGGAAATAACAGAGGCACAGGACTCCGGTATTTTCTTTAAATTTTTTTGTACTTTCATAGATAACAAGTATGTTTTTTTTTTGTAAAAAAAATAAAGAAATACAAATTAAAAACCGGAAACGCTGGTTCTTCGACTCATTTTGACCGTGTCTTATCCATTATTATTTATTTTTTAAAAAGTGATCTAATAATAATAAAATAATCGCTAAAAAATCTCTGATCGAATTTTTTATTTTACTTTTTTGTTGGAAATAGTATTAATATTTAATAAGTTATCAAAATTAATGTAAACTACGCATCTACACACATAAATATTATTTCCACAAAAAAAATTGTAACCAATATTTGCGAAAATGATCCAAATAAAAAAAAATAACCATATTCAATTTCTCAGAATTATCTTCTCTTTTTTTAAATAATCTTTAAATTGTGATTAATATAATATATATATATATATATATATAACTAATATGCAAATATTGTTCATGACACAAATGTGTTAAAAAATGTATTTTAATGCATTTTCCTCTTAAATTATTAGTAAAATTTATTATGAAATATGTTTTTATTAATATTTTTATAATGAAAATAAAAAAATGCGAAAATAATAATGCACTATTTATATTTATCTAAACATATTTATAGAAACCATTCATAATATAATATAATTTCTCATCCCTAAGTTTAAGAAACAGCTGACTTTCTTCGCCGAAGCATGAGAAACAGCTGACTTTTTTCGCCGCCGCATGAGTCGCATAGAAAAGTAGAAAGTAAACCTACTTAATGCATTCTATGCGTCTGAAACGCATGGTATGGACTTTCGGCTTTAGAGAAACAACTATTTATGACAATGATCGACAAGTCTACCAAATTTGCAGTGGCTTATAAAATTAACGGACGAACATGTATAGAATTTAAAAGCAAATTGCTTCAGTATATCAGCTCTTATGGGAAAATTTAAAGATAATAATGGACAATGAATTGGGATTCAAAGCCATACCAATGCAGCAATTTCTAAAGGAAGAAAACGTTGTTATACACTACACCTCTAACAGTAACCACATTTCTAATGCAGACATTGAACGACTTATTCTCTTCGCAAATCCAGAATATAACTAATCACATAAATAAAAAACAGGTCCAAATAGAAATTCTTCGAACTAAAACTTGTATACATTTTTGATACACGTGTATTAAGCAATTTTTATAAACTCAATTGAACTCAATTGATATCATAAATGTAAAACTATATAAAGCAATTATTATTAAACTTAATTGAAATCCCGCTAATATGCAAAATAATCATAAATGTATTTAGTATACTAATATGCAAAATAATCATTAATGTAAACTACTGATGTAAAATTCGAATATGCAAAATAATCAAACTACTGTATGTAAAACATTTAATTAGCTGTAAATATTCCTGTAAACTTAATTTGAAGGCAGTCAGAAGCAAATGTCAGCTACGGCTTCTGATGCATCCAGAAATGAGTTTCATCGCTAACGATGATTCATCGAGGAAAATTTGGGTTAGCTGCTAAATGATGCTGAACCAAATCAACAATTGCAAAGCAGGCTAAATAAATTGTAAGTAATTTGACAGATGTAGCTTTAAAAAAGATATCCGATATCAACTGTAGAAGTTTTATTTAATTTCTTTTTATTTATTTATTAGTATTGAAAATGCTTTGGCCCCTATTATCGTTTACAACACATAGATGTTGTGTCACCGGTTATACAGATACGAAACTTTTGACGTTTAACAAACGCTTAAAGCAGCAGCTTAACCTTCCTCGTAGAGGGAGAAAAAATATTTATAATGTTTTGCGAATCAAATGTGTTAAGCCGAAAGTCCATACCATTCGTTTCATGCGGCCTTGTGTTACATGAATCACCGTATAACCAGTATAGAAACGCAATTTTGACGTTTACCAGCGAATTATGAAAGGGACAGCAAATATTACCAAAAAGTATTTCTGTCCCTCTCTGATTGTAACTCTGTTTTGTTTATTTATGTCTTTAGTTTTTGGGGTGGGTTTTTAATATTGGTGAGAGTTAATAAAAATGTAATTTTGTGTAAAACTATTAATAAATAAACTAACTAATA
Source organism: Sarcophaga subvicina (assembly GCA_936449025.2). Lineage (NCBI taxonomy): Eukaryota > Metazoa > Arthropoda > Insecta > Diptera > Sarcophagidae > Sarcophaga > Sarcophaga subvicina. The sequence goes on along the minus strand of OW388082.2, from coordinate 58,141,932 downwards.
ACAATAACAAATTTTAACTTTTTCTTTTAAGAAATTAAAAAATATTGGCAACTTTCAGCAAGAAAAATTTTTTATGAGCAGTACGTCTTATTTTGATCTTTATAGAAGATGATAGAAGAAATTAATGTTGATTAGAAGAAATTAAAAAATATTCCAAATTTTCCCTTTTTTAACACAAAATAAATGTTTGTTTACATTTAATTTTTCTGCTTTATCCGCCAGTTTTCACTCTGTATATCTGTTGCTTCTAACACATTTGATTCGCAAAACATTATAACATTTTTTTCTCCCTCTAAATTGGCTAGTAATTTGCTGCTATGAGCGTTTGTCAAACGTCAAAGGTTTCTATACTGGTTATACGGTGACATGCATATACCGAAAAAGTGAATCAGTGTAGTTGATTGTGACAAGTTACAGAAGAAAAAGCATAGAATGCATCAAGTAGGTTTAATTTCTACTTTTCTATACGACTCATGCAGTGTTGGAGAATGTCAGCAGTTTTTTAAACTTGGCATGCTAAATTATATACTATTGTGAATGGTTTCTATAAATATGTTTAAATAGTGCAATACATTTTTCTTTTTGCATTACAAAAATATTAATAAGAACACATTCCATAATAAAGTTTATTACCAATTTAAGAGGAAAATACATTAAAATACATTTTTTAACACATTTCTTTCATGAACAAAATATGTATATGTATGTATATATGATTGTTTTTATGTACTGAGTGTCATCTATTTTGAATTTATTAATTTGTAAACAAGAAAAATGGACGATAAATTAACTGAAAACACTTATGTTGTGTTCTTTTGAAGCCTTTCGTAGGCCTTAACAGCACAAAATATCACTTATGTAAACTCATAAATTTGTAATTAATGCCATAAATTCTTTTAAAATTACAATTTGATTTTCTATTTTTCCAAGAAATGTTTTTGTTCGCTTATTTGTTGTTTACCACAACAGCTGAATAAAACAAAAAACCAGTCGCATAAAACGCATTGTAACTTTCAATAAAAACGGTATAGAATGCAAGAATCGCATGTAACGCAAGGCGCATGAAACGGATGGTATGGACTTTCGGCTTTAGAAGCAACAGACATACAGAGTGAGAACTGGCAGATAAAGTAGAAAAATTAAATGTAAATAAACATTTATTTTGTGTTAAAAAGGGAAAATTTTGAATATTTTTTAATTTCTTCAATGAAAATTTTTAAAATTCGTAATTATTTAATTATTAATGGAAATGTGTATGGTTATTGGTCACAATGAATATAGTTTATTGTACAAAAGTTAAGTAAGAAGCTAAATATTACAAGATGAAAATAAGACGTACTGCTCATAAAAAAATTTTTCTTGCTATTAATAAATAATAAAATAACTAATAACAATAACAAATTTTAACTTTTTGACAATATTTTCTAAAATCTTGAAAGAAAAAGTTAAAAATTGTTATTGTTATTAGTTCTTTTTATTATTTATTAATAATTTAACCAAAAAATTACATTTTTGATTAACTCGCGCCAATATAAAAAACCCACCCCAAAAACTAAAAAAAAAACATAAGTAAACAAAACAGAGAGACAATCAGAGAGAGAGAGAGAAATACGTTTTTGGTAATATTTGTTGTCTCTTTCACATTACACCGGCAACTGTCAAATTCCGTTTCGACTCTGGTTGCTCAGTGATATTCGCCATATTAGCCAAATTGATGTAACCCTAACCGTAATCGATTTTCGTTTTTTTTAACGAAATCGATAGTTGTCGATAATTTGTATCATCTGCAGAAATTTGATGGCTGTAGATTTAACCGTTATGATTTTATAACAAAAACAAATTTAATGTAACCGCATATGGTGAGTTTGTTTACATTTTTGGTGAGCGCGTGGGTGGGTTACTTTAAAATTCAAAAGTATCTTCGTGATTTTATTACAAAATCTTTTTTTTTTTAATTTTTGTATATTTTTTTTTAGTTTGCCCTCGTTCCATATAGCGATTCTGGTGAATCTGCGGTTGATTTAAATGAATTGCAATATCTAAAAGAAGTCGAGGAAGCAACATGTGTTGGAAAAAGAGGCTACAAAAACCCAAAACTAATACCTAAAAGGCTGCAAAAAGTCAAGAAACCAAATGCAACGGGTTTACCAAACCCATGCTTAAAGAAAAAATGTGTGAATTCGTGTCATGTCTAATTTAGTAACTTACATACAAATTACGTACTTGTTGCATCGATACACCATGATGCCTGTTAACTCAATACATAGTACAATTAAATCCTTTATTCGCAGTAGAACCATTTGGGCACCAAATGAGTGGTACACTATAATCTCAAACACAAGAACTAACTCAAAAAAATATAATTATGTTGAGTAAACTAACAGCGATTTTAAAGACTGGAAGAAATTTTCACAAGCGATGTTTCCCAATTCTATTAACAAAATTGCGTTCTGCAATATTCAGAAAACTACTTCAAATACAACTCTTAAATATGGGTACTTTGATGACTCTAAAACCACAAGTTATGATCTAACTTCAATTCCACGATCCAAACGAAACTCTGAAATCATTTCTGAGGGACCTACTAAATCATATGATGATATCTTAAAGATTTCTTCCGGTAAATACAAGGATTTGAAAACGCTTTATAATAAAAAAAACTATACCCGTAAAGTTTCAACAGTAATATTTAAATTTAAATTTAAATTGCGATAAATCGATCAAAGATTCGCTGCCTGAAACCGATCAGGAAAATAATATTTAGAATTAGTAGATATTATTCCTAATGTACTTACATATAAATATTTGTATCGAACGCTATTTATAAATTTTTAATATGAAGTACTTTATTTTATTATATTTTTGTTTTATGTTATATATTATCTATTCCAAATTGTACCCATATATATTTTTATTTAAAGAGTGAAAATTAATTTAATTTCAACGAAAAAATTAAGCAAATACAATAAAACAAGATCAGAAAGCCACTTCCTTAAAATAAATTTTTTTGTTAACCCACTCATTTTTTACTGGTAAGTTGCCAGCAGAACAGCGAAAAAATTTAACCCACAAAAACAACCGTTACATTGCAAATACCTAATCAACATTTTTAAAATTAAATATATCACAGAAAACAAAACTTACATTCTAATTTTCAAAGGAATGACATTATTAAAACTGAATTTATTTAAAAAAAAACCTTCTCCTGTAAAATTCTAATTTTGAGGATTACATCTTTTTGGCGAATATGGCTCGATTTAGTCCCGTGCAAGTTAGCAAAGAAACACCAACAGGGGAAATAACAGAGGCACAGGACTCCGGTATTTTCTTTAAATTTTTTTGTACTTTCATAGATAACAAGTATGTTTTTTTTTTGTAAAAAAAATAAAGAAATACAAATTAAAAACCGGAAACGCTGGTTCTTCGACTCATTTTGACCGTGTCTTATCCATTATTATTTATTTTTTAAAAAGTGATCTAATAATAATAAAATAATCGCTAAAAAATCTCTGATCGAATTTTTTATTTTACTTTTTTGTTGGAAATAGTATTAATATTTAATAAGTTATCAAAATTAATGTAAACTACGCATCTACACACATAAATATTATTTCCACAAAAAAAATTGTAACCAATATTTGCGAAAATGATCCAAATAAAAAAAAATAACCATATTCAATTTCTCAGAATTATCTTCTCTTTTTTTAAATAATCTTTAAATTGTGATTAATATAATATAAAAACAAAACACCTAATTAACAATTATCGGAATTTAACATTTCTAATTATGAAAAACAATTGAAAATAAATAAAAGTTGTCAAGATGTGCACAATTACATCTTTTGATAAAAAGAAAAATATCCAAAACTAGCAAAAATTACATAATAGACAGTGACAAAAAATAACCAATTTTTAGTTAGAAATAACCAAACACGGTAACGCTGCGCCACACCAATAATCAAGACGGCAACACTGGTTGAAGAAAGTTTACTAAGAAATTTTTTGTCGTGATTTCGGTTGAAGTTTTAGCGCAGATAATATAAAACAGAATTAAAATGGTAACTTACATTAGTATAACATTTCTTATTTATGAATCGAATTATATTTATTTTTAGACAATTGGAAAAAATAATAAAATGATACAGCACCTTAATTACCGAGTCCGTATAGTTTTACAGGATTCCCGCACATTTATTGGTACATTTAAGGCGTTTGATAAACACATGAATTTAATTCTTGGTGACTGCGAGGAGTTCAGAAAAATTCGATCAAAAAATACTAAAGTACCAGAAAGAGAAGAAAAACGTGTATTAGGTTTTGTTTTACTAAGGGGCGAAAATATTGTCTCTCTCACCGTTGAAGGTCCACCTCCGCCAGAAGAAGGTTTACCGCGAGTTCCCTTGCCTGGAGCTGCTCCCGGTCCTGGTATGGGAAGAGCTGCTGGCAGAGGAGTACCAGTTAATATATCATCTGTTCCAGCTGGGCTTCAAGGTCCAGTACGCGGGGTAGGTGGTCCCGCTCAGCAGCATATGTCTCCAATGGGACGTGGTGTACCTCGAGCACCTATAATGGGAGGACCACCACCGAATATGATGGCTGGGGGAATACCACCGATGCCAGGAGTTATGGGACGTGGAGCTCCACCACCAATGAGAGGTCCTCCACCAGGAATTCTAAGGGGAGCGCCACCACCAAGCAGAGGAGGTTATTAGCATTATAATGCGGAATAACTATTATAATAAAATATAATATTTAGTTTTTTTTAATCCAATAAATTATGTGCGACTGAAAATATGATTTCACAAAGTTCCAAAATTTAAAGGGGACAATCGTAACTCGGGGAGTAAATTTGTATATGTTTTGAAATTGAAACCAAGTAGTAGTGCAGTCCGGCTAGTTTCGACAGTAAAATATAGGAAACTAAATGTGAGCAATAAAAGAAGTCAAACTTTTATTTGTTGTTTCTATTCTCTCTTATTGTTTTCTTATCTCAATTTTCTTTTAACTGTTCAGACAACAGCAGTAATTTAGGATATGCATACATTTAAAATATATTAAAAAATCTTTTAGGGTTTCTACCATATAGACAATAATTACATTTTATTATATACATATATTATATTTTCGTAAAAATTCATTCTTATTACTTTCATCACAAATCTAGTTTTTTATTTACTTTTATTACCATCAACTTAATTTCAACCAAGCTTAATATAGGAGTTATGCATATTTGCGGATGTAAATATATTTTTAAACATTTGTAGTTTAAACCCATCTCTCTAAATGCCTGAGCAAAATTTAGTTTACAGAATTGTTATTTCAAATTTATTGTTATCTATACCGGATGTTATCAGCAAAAGGATTTTGCTTCATAATTTCACCAAGAGAACCATTGGTCCGTTGCAACCTTTCATATATGTATGTAAAAAGTGAAAGAAGAAAAAGGAAAACTACGTAACAGAATTAGAAACGAAATTATTATAACTTCAAAATTTCTATTGAACTAACAATAAGTGTTAAAATCTATAGAAAAACGTTTACTTACGCCCGATCAACATCATTTATTTATTTATTTATTTTTACGATTTTACAATCTAGATACTAAAATATATACATATAATACTTTATTAACAATTATTCTTACAAAAATCTCTAAGCAGTTTCCTAAATAAAGTCATATTTTTACAATTTTTTATGCTACTTGGTAGTTCATTATATTTTTTTAAACCCTTATATTCTAAGCAATTCATATCTTTACAAGTTCTCATATATGGTAGTCTGTAATCCTCTCTTCTTCTTGTATTATAATTATGGAAATTATTATTATATTGTAATTTTTCATTCAAATATGTAGGACAAAGTCCAAACTTTATGCTATGTATAAATTTCATTGTATGTAACATTATAGTCTGTCCAACATTAAGCCAGTTTAATTCATTTAACATTCTTCTTATGCTAGTATAACAATCTTTTTGTAAAATAAAACGCATTGCCCTATTTCTGTAATGTGTCCATCTGGAATGTACTTAATAGAAATAGTATTGAGGGACAATAAAGAAAGTGCGGTAAAATTATACTATTATACACTTTAATTTTATAATTCTTATGTAATAGTTTAGTTGACCTAGACAGAATTCCAATCTTTTTGGCAATTTTAATTCGAATATAATTTAAATGTTCATCAAAGTTCAATTTATCATCTATCATTACACCTAAATATTTAATTACATTAACCCTCTCAATATTATCATATTTTATTTTCAATGCACAATTATCAACATTTACATGGTTTCTAGTTAATATCATAAATTTTGTTTTCGTTATATTCAATTTTAACTTATTTTGGCATAACCATACATATAAATTGTCAATATCCTCCTGCATCATTTTCATTGCATTATTTATGTTTCCATCTGAAACCATCAATAGTGCATCGTCAGCAATGTTTCACATGAATGATTACTTCTAAAACCAGACTGTTCATCAATTAATATACGATTCTTGCTCAGGTGACTGTCTAGTTTTTTTTTTTTTTTTTTTTTTTTTTTACTTTTGAGAATTAATTTTATTTTGATTTATTATGATCTACATAGCACAACAAGATACTAAATCTTATAAGTGGCAGTGCTATGTTTACAATCAATAAGGTATAAAAAATTAACATTAATTAAATGTAAAAAATTAGAGAAAAACAAAGTTAATTTATGTATATAAATATTAAATTAAATTAATAAGGTAAAGTATAAAAATAATAATAATAATAATAATTATAATAATAGTAATAATAACAATAATAAGAATAATAATAATAATTATAATAATAATAATAACAATAATAATGATGACCTAAAAAATAAAATCACAAAATTTACAAATATGAGGTTAAAATTTTAATTATGAAAATAATTTAAATAACTCCTTTTTGAACGCGTTTGCATTGCCCAGATTTTGGATGTTATTTGGTAAGGAATTCCAAAGACTAATGGTGTGTATAAAAAACTGTCGCTGAGACAGAAGAGTCCTGAATCGTTGCTGTATAATCCCCACACCCCGGTGGGATCTGGCAAACTTAATTTTACAATATAAATACTTCGGCTGTTTCGTGTAAATTATTTTATGAAGTAGAAGGAGGCATCTAATTTTCAGGAGATTATCAAATTTGTACGCCAGGTTAAGTTTCTGGTTTTCATCATAACTGCAATTTACGTATATCTCACATCCATATAAAAGTACCGGAATCAAGTACGTTTTAGCAAGTTGCATGCGAATGACAAAAGGAGTTGAATCTATGACAGCCCACAAATTTCGAAGCATGCCATAAATTCTGCCAACAATGACACTTATATGGGTAGACCACGATAATTTGTCATTAAAAACAATACCCAGATTAGTAGCCGACCTGACAAATTCAATTTTATTTCCCCTGATACTCAATTCAGGTATGACAAATGATCCGTTTGTTCTCGAAAGTGTAATACATTTAGACTTAGAAGGATTGATACATAGTCCATTGGCCGAGGCCCATCCGTCAATCCTTGCTAAGTCACGATTAATGTAGTCCAAACAAGAATAAATATTCTCCCTTGGAGTATATGTGTAAAGCTGCACATCGTCAGCATACATGTGAACATTACAGTTAATCAAAACATCAGGTAGATCATTTATATACATGCAAAACAGCAAAGGTCCAACTATAGACCCCTGGGAAACACCTCTACTAATAGTAAGTGGATCCGAAACATTGCCATTGAAATGAACCTTCTGAAATCTGTTCGTCAAATAAGAATAAATTAGATTACAGGCAGTTTCGGAGAAATAAAACAGTTTTCGGAGCTTTTTCAATAGAACCGCATGATCGACTGTATCAAAAGCCTTAGAGTAATCAAGCAGAACCAAGACCGCCACACTATTCCCATCAAGTTCCGACCTAAGTTCCTCAACTACATTTACCAGAGCGGTAGTACAACTCCTACCTTTCATGAAGCCCGACTGATTGACCGTTAAGAAATTGTGGCCCCTCAGATATTCATCGATTTGTCTGGCCATGATGTTCTCCAATACCTTGGATAAAAAAGGAAGGATTGCAATTGGCCTGAACTCACAATTAGTTTTGGGAATGGGAAGGATTTTAGCCAGTTTCCAACTTTCAGGAAAAGAAGACTTAGTCAGAACTGTATTGAACAAGTAAGTATAGTAAGGCAAAAGTTTAGGAGTCAGAGCCTTCAAGAATAAAGGATGCAAATCATCAGAACCAACTGCATTCGATTTTACCGCTGAAATACATTCCAAAACCTCAAACTGATTTGCGCAACGAAAGCTAAAGGAATACTGTGGTGGAACACAGCAGAGGTCATCATACAAGTCACCGTTAGACGTTGGACCCTAGAATTTACGAACTGGTCATTAAGCTTGTCCACATCCACATCAATATCGGCCTTTGGACATTTTCGGCCTATTCCTATTTCACGAATTACATTCCATTTGGACTTGTTGTCCATAGCATTGGAAAACTTTCCGCCATAATACAATCTTTTTGCAGTTCTTGTGCTCCTGGTAACTTCCATCCGTGTGAATCTATGTAAAGCTTTCAAATCATCCGTCCTAAACCTCTTCCATCTCCTGTAAGCACTATCCCTCCTCTCAATGAGTGCTTTTATTTTCGCATTAAACCAGGGCTGATGTTTAGGTTTGATGTGCTTGGTTCTGACAGGAACGCACCTGTCATAGAGCAAACGCGCTCTGTCCTGAATAAACGATAATTGGTCATTCGCATTATCCAGTGTGTATACCTGGTCCCAAGATACGCTATCCAGTTCAATATTCAGAGTTGCACAATCAATGTTTCCAAAATCACGATACGTAATATATTTGTCCACGGGACGAGTTACAGACAAATTATAATTAAGGAAGAGAAGGTCATGGTTGGAGAAGCAGGAAGCAGAAATTTGGTCATATAACAATACCCTGTCAATGTGATTCACAAATATAAGGTCTATCAAGCTACTGGATGTTGAATGGAAATTTGTAGGTGTTGACACATTTACAGGACTGAATTGAAGTGAGAGCATTGGTCCAATAAGGGGATTATCAAGTAGTTGTTTCTTCACTATTAATTCCATAAGTTTGGTGTCACTAGTAATAGTATTTATTGGTCTTAGTTCCTCAGCAATCATTGTATTTACAACTTTTTTTTATTGGGAAAATAGTTGTCAACTTCCACTTTTTTGGAACTACACCTGCCATAAAACTTTCATTTAATATATTTGCGTAGCAGTAAGCAGTGCATTTCAATGAGTCTTTCAAAACACCTGCGAATAAATTTTCACCACCAATTTTGTATTTCAATTTCTTGGATATGTTACACAATTCGCTTGTCGTTACCATTTTAAATTTAAATAATTCTACTTGATCATTTGAATTTGATGTTGAATCTACATAGTCATACTGTTCAATCGAGTCGTTTATTTCCCTTACACTATTTACGAAAAATTTATTTAGGTTCTCTGTCATTTCATTTTGATTATTATAAAAAATATCGTTTATTTTATTTTTTTCTGTTCTTTTAAGTTCGAGATTTCTTTTAAATACTTCCACATATTTCGACTATTTTTTACATTCATGTTTATTTTTTGTTCAATATACTTAATCTTCTTTAATTCTATTAACTTTTTATATCGCCGTTCAATTTCATTATAGCCGTCCCATTGACAAGTTTGCATTGATATTTTATATAATTCAAACTTTCGTTTATTCATCTCACAAAGTTCTCTGTCACCATTAATTTCTTATTTTAATATCACAGTTCTCAATTATTGCAGACATTATTTCCATTATTATATCATCTATATATTTTAACTTATAATCTATATCACAGTCATTACCAAAGTTAAAACTATATTGCCTTAAATAATGTAATAAAATATCACAGCTATAATTACTCCATATTGTTAGGTATTCTGTCATTCTCATGTTTAAGTCGTCACTAGCAGGTACATCAAATGCAATGGTCTCATGATCACTTATCTGGTATTTTTCAAGTTTATCACAGTTTATTTTATCATCATTACAGTATATTAAATCAATTTTAGTAGAACTATAGCGGTTTTCACTCTTTGTTGCATATTTAATACTCTATTATATTTACTCATACTTTTGACAACAAAGCGCGAGCACTTTTTTTCTTTTATTGTAAACTTACATGGTATAAGAAATATACCATGGTAAACTTATTTAAACAGCTGGTTATTGTTATCCCGCCAAAATGAAAATAAATGAATTTAAATTAAAAAATACCTAAACAATCAGAAAAAAGTAAAATTATAGATTTTTTAGTGAAAAATGCTAACGATGAAATGGATATTGCAGATATAATCGACTACGAAGAAGGTATGTATGTATTTCTTGTGTATTTTATTTTATTTATTTCGGGTGTTTTATTTCCAAAAATGTTGTGCAGTTCATCGTAAAATCTACACGTCTTCCTTAATTTACCTGAAAAGGAAAATATTTCAATTAGCGATGAACATACATTACTTAGCAAAACGATTACTTACCTTGTACTTATGAGACACCTTTGTAATACGCGATTTAAATAAAACGCATTGTTTCAAGGAGAAACGCAAGAATGAATGAATGTTCTTGTCATTTATTAGTTCTCTTTTATACTCTTTTCTTAACGAATATTATTACTTAACGATTATAATTATCTAAGTTACAACGTTGTAAATTTAGGTACTATTTATATTAAATAAAGTATGTACTAAAATTAAGGGGATGCACTACACCTCCCTTTTTTTTAAAAAAAATTAAAATACAATAAAAAGTAATTATAATAAAAAGTAATTATAATAAAAAGTAATTATAATAAAAACATTTTTTTTTGAATTTGTAATATATATATGTATGTTCTAATTGAATTAAAGTTTAGCATTATAGGTATTGGCCTTACCTATGTACCTCCCTTTTTTTTTTTTGAAAAATATTAAATCAAACAAGGTGATCAATCTTAATTGCTTTAATATTTTTCATCTTTGTAATAAATTGGTTAATAAATTGTACCAATTATATTAATGGTATAATAGGGGAGAAAAAAAAATTGTTTTTATTTGTTAGAGTTTTGTTACAGTTTTGTAAAAATATTTAAAATAGTTAACAAAAGGCTTTTTTTATATTTTCTTTGTTTTATTATATAAGGTATTTAATTATTATTATTAACATGTACTGATTCTATTTTTGTGTACTGTTTTGTATTTGTTTGTTGTTTTATCATATATTGTTACATTTGTGTTATCAATATTTGTTACATTGTATGGACCCTCATAAATACTTTCGTGTTTATTATATGGTTCTTTCTGTAATAAAACCGAATCATTAATTTTCAAGGTTACGGGTTTTGAAAGTTTATCATAGTAGTTTTTGTTTCTTGTCTTGTGTTTGTCAATCAGTTGTCTTGCTAGCATATTCGTATTTTGTAGTCTATACCTAACTTCTTTACTGTAACTGTCTACGTTGTAAACTGGATCTAAATTGGTACTTATCTCATTTGGCATGACTGCTTTCTTCCCGAACACTAGCTCAAAAGGACTAAATTTGTTATCAAAAACTGTACTAGGCGTTGTATTGTGGTAAAATGTGAAGTATCTCAGATATGTGTCCCAGTCAGACATATTTTCATTTAGGAAAGCCCGAAGAAATTCATTGAAAACGCGATGATTGCGTTCCACCGTTCCTATTGTCTGATGATGATAAGCAGTCGAGAATTTTAAATCTATTTCAAAAAGTTTGCATAATTCCGAAAAAAGTTCGTTTTTAAACTCTGTTCCCATATCTGACTTTATGGTGTTAGCTTTCCCATAGACTAAAATAAAGTTTTCAAAGATTGCACGAGCAACTGTTCGTGCCGACTTATCAGGTATAGCTATTGTAATCAAGTATTTACTCAAATCGCACATTAATGTCAATGCATATTTATTACCGTATACAGATTGAGGCAACGGACGTATTGTGTCTACAACTAATATATCAAATGTTTTCGTTGGGGTTGGTGTAAAAACAAGTTGTTCTAAATTTTTTGGTCTAACCTTATTTAAAGTGCATTTAGGACAATTTCTAACAAATTTTGCGATGTCCTTTGTCATTTTCTTCCAATAAAACTTAGTACGAAGCTTCGCATATAATTTCTTCTGGCCACAGTGTCCGCCTAGGATAGGATCACTGTGGTATATTTGCATTAGTTTTTGCTTCCTTTCGTCTTCAAATATTGTCTCAATTGGTTCAGTCAATATAATCTCTAAAGTTTTCAGAATTTTGGTACCGTGCTGTTTTAATTCCTGTATTGTATAAATTGTGAAAAATAAATCATTCTTTGGCCATTCTGCCCTATAAATTTTCAGGTTGTTGACTGTACTCTGCAGTCTCGAAAGCAAGAAATCTAAATTAATTGTTTCGTTAACAAACTTAAATTCAATAGTTAGCAGTTTTCTAAATTTTCTAAAAAGGTTAATGCACAATATTTTACCGTTGTCATTAGTATTAATTATTTGTGTTCTTATTTTTGGAATATTTTTGTCAAAATCATGGGAAAATTTGTCATAAATTCTCAATTGAGCATCATTCTGTTTTTCAATTGACTGTTTCAAATTAGTTTTCTCTTTTGCTGACATTGAACGAGTTATTGCAAAAATTTGTTCACTTCCATTTTTCAATTCGCTTATTGAAATTCTCGACAAAGCATCGGCTCCTACATTACTCTTACCTTTAATATATTCCACCGTAAAGTTATACTCAGAAAGCTCCAAACGTATTCGCGTTAGCTTTGAAGAAGGATCTTTGATATTAAAAAGATAGACTAGAGGTCTATGATCTGATCGTACCGTAAACTTAGTGTCATAAACATATGGTCGAAATTGTTTTATTGCAAAATGAATTGCTAAAAGCTCTAGTTCTATTATTGGTTTTTTCTGTTCTGATTTTGAAAAGCTTTTCGAAGCAAAATAAATTGGTAAGTCGTGGCCATTAAAATTTTGGCTTAGAATTGCTCCAGCACCAAGCTTAGATGCGTCTACAGTTATTAGAAACGGCTTTGAAAAATCTGGGTATTGTAGAATTCTTGGTTCTTCTTCCAATCGAATTGAATATTTTTCCTTGTCATTTGATTTAATGGTGCTGCCAAAATTGCAAAATTTGGTATAAATCTTCTGTAATAATTAGCGAATGCCACAAAACGTCTGATTGAATCTTTATCAGTTGGAATCGGATAATCTTTTATTGCCCTTACTTTATCATCGTCTGGAAATAGACCATTTGCCGTACATTTGTGACCTAAAAAGGTAACTTCAGGTCTAAAAAAGTTGCATTTATGCGGGTTTATTTTCAAATTGTACTTCCTCAAAATGTCAAAAACGTCTCTTAGATTATTCAAATGGTGTTGCTTACTACAGCCAGTTATAATTATATCGTCGACATATAAAAAAGCTTTATCAGGTCCAAGACCAGAAAACGCTATAGTCATCATCCGTGAAAATGAGTTTGGCGCTACGTTTAATCCAAAAGGTGGCACTTTCCAACGAAATGAACCGTTGTCTGTGCTAAAAGCGGTGATATCGCGCGACTCTGTATGCAACGGAATTTGGTGAAAACCAGAAAATAAATCTATAATTGTAAAATATTTTGCGCGACCTAGATTGTCTAAAATGTCGTCGATACGTGGCAAGGGAAATTTATCGGCAATGAGTTTTCTGTTTACTGCACGATAATCAACGCACATGCGATACGATTTGTCTCCTCCAGTACTCTTTTTGGGAACCAAAATTAAAGGACTATTAAAATTTGAGCTGCTAGGTTCAATTACATCATTCTCCAGCAAATTATTTACTTGTCTATTAATTTCCTTTCTTTGACTATAAGGAAGTCTATAGTTTTTAATATAAACCGGGGACGAATCCGTTAATCTGAGCTTTTGTTCATAAAAGTTATTAATGGTCATTTTATCACTATCCAAAGAAAAAATATCTGCGTATTGTTCGCAAAGTGGAGTTAAAATACTGTTTACATCATCAGGTATTCGATCTTTTAATATATTCATTAATTTGGTTTTACGATCATAATCTATTTTAGTCTCGTTCAATGAGTATACATAAAAATTTCTTAGTTTCTCTGCAATGATTTTATCATTTCTAATGGATTTAAATTCATCGGTAGTATTAAGTATTCTTAAAACTGGGTTGCACGAGTCTATGATACCTTTACTAATAAAAACGCCTCGGGAAATTTCCTGAGATTTGACGAACATCGGTTCGGTTATGTTTTGCAAATTGAAAATACGAAACACCTCACTTCTAGGGGGTATTATACACGTACATTCACCTGATCCGTGTAGAATTGGTATTTTCGAAATATTATTTCTTAAATTTACAGTTATTGTAAAATCTTCGTAATCAATTTTGCAGCTATTGTTTTTAAGAAAATCTTTTCCTAAAATTCCACTTGCTGGAATATTAAAATCATCATTGACTACATGAAAAACTTGTGGTATTAATTGTTCCGAAATTATCAAATTTGTGCAAATTGTTCCTAGCGTAAAAATTGGATTTTTGGTTATACCAGTAATAGTAATTATTTGGTTGTCATTAAAAACAGAATCAGAGTTTAGGCAAGAAATTTTAATTAAAGATATATCAGCCTGGGTGTCAACGAGGTATGTACAAGATTGATGTGTGTCAATGCAATCTAATTTTATAAAATCGGCATAACTGAGGTTTAATGTATAAATGGATTTTTGAAAATTTGAATCTATTGAACATCTTTTATTAGTTGATTCTATAGATTCTCTTCTGCAACCCTCAACGACGGTTGAGGGATTTCCTCGTTTAAAGTCCTAACAAATGCTCTTTGATTTTTATTGTTACCACGGTAATGACCTCTATTGCTTCCTCTATAGTTTGATTGATTTCTATTGCTATATTGGTCATTATTACGATTATGTTGATTTCTATTGTTATAAAAAGAACGGCCATTTCCGTTATAATTACCTCCTCGAAGGTTTCTGTAACCACGATACGAAGTACCACGGAAATTGTTTCGAAAATGTAAATTGTTGTTTTGATAAAAATTATGATTTCCATTTTTGTGATGATTCCGTAATGCCAAAACCTGATGTTCTTTTGTTTCTGTCGTCTGCTCGACTATTAATTTAGCAACTACCTCTTTTGGATCCGTAAAAGTTGATGATGCCAAAATAGATTTTACTAAATCTGATCTTGCATTAAGACGACATACCGATACTGTCTGCTCAATCGCCATTTCGTGAGATTTGCTCTTTGTGATACCTTCTATAGTTAATGATCGTTTAAGCGCATCTGCCAAATCTTCTGCCTGTTTTGCAAATTCTGTGAAATTATTGTGCCTAACAGTCAGTGCAGCAATTTTCCCTGCTATTATTTTGGAGTTATCCGGTTTAAGTTTCTCCTTCAGCGCAGCTTTTATGTCCTCAACGGTACTTACATTTTCCGGTAGAGCTTCACGAGCTTTGCCCTCCAATTTCGACTTTAAGAATGTAACGAAAGTGGTTTTTAGATTTTCGTCCGTTAAGTCCTCTATTAAGGCGATTTTATCTAAAAACAATTCTAAAGCTAGTGGGTTTCCATCATAGTTATCCCTAATGATATTGGCGCACATGCCAATATACGACCTTTTCTGATCACTGGATGCCATGTTTGCCCTCAGATTGACTACGGAAATGAGATGATCTTGAACTGTCCTATTGTTTGTTTCACTTTGCACTATAACGTTTTCCTGATCAGTTTCTCCTATACTAGCCCTAATATCTTTTTCAGTTTTTACAGCCTCTAAATCCGAATCAGAATCTGACAATATTTTTTCATCAACTAGTTCAAAAATGGCAATGTCACAAGGTATCCTAATTCTGCAATCCAATTTCCCAAAACATCTAACCAAAAGTTCTCTACAATGCAAGATCTTTCTGAATGTTTCTTCTTTAACAGTACTTGGAAGGTCATGTATATGTAAACTTGTATATGATAAAATTTCATTGTAACCATTTATTAAAGATAGTATGTATTCTTTTCTTTTTGATTCTTTTGTTGACAATGGTCGACTTTGTAAAATTCTTTTCTTAATGTTATAAAATTTCTCGACAATTTCTTTAAATTTCTCTTTTTCAAATGTTGGCATTTATTACAGAACCGTATTTTATTGTGTTGATAACGTTATTTAAAATGTTATTTGAAAATGTAGTTAACAGAATAAGAGCATTATATTTTAAGAGCATAGTATTTATGAGCGTTCTCTTTATTTTGTACATATAAATTTGTTCTTTACTTTTTTCTCTTCTTTTTCTTATTTTAAGAATTTTTGCTTTGTTTTGTTGAAATTGTCTACATATTGTTTTTGTTCAAAATATCATACATTAAAAAAAAATAATATATTCTTTTTACATTTTTACAAAGATTTATTTAAATTCAAAAATTTAAAATTTTTTTTTTTATATATATATATAATTTTGTATGATTAAGAATAGTTTTATGTGTATGTAAATAACTGTATACCTATACATATGTGTATATAGAGAATAATTTTAAAATAAGTAATAATTCAAAATTTATATACATATAAGAAATTAGTTTTAAGTTTCTTTATAGAGAATAATTTTAAAATAATTAATTCAAAATTTAGATATATATATATATAAGAAATAAGTTTTAAGTATATGTAAGTATGTAATAAGTATGTAATAAGTATATGTAAGTATATATAATATTAATATAGAATATAACTTTTAAGTATATAATATAAATATAGTTGTATACAAATATATAGTTATATATAAATAATGTAAAATAGTATATAGATGTAAATATAGGTGGTATATGTATGTGTAAATTCGCCGTTATTCTTACTGACTTTTGGAATTATTCCTGGTTATGGATGTTGGTTTTTTTTTTGTTTCGTTAAGTTTGTTGATGACATGTTGTTGTTTTCGTTGATCTTTGTTGCAATATATTTTTCTTATGAATATTTGTATTTTGTTTAAAATTTTTTTTTTGATTTGTATGTTGATATGATGTAAAAATAAGGACCGTTATAAAATTTTTTTTATAATTTTGACTTGTCTATGTTTTTATGTAACTTTCTGGTACAGTCATGTTTTATTTAAAAAAAAATTTTCTTTTGTTGTTTTTTTCCCGTTTTGTTTCTTTATCTGTTTATTAAGAACTGTTGTTATTTTTTTCATTTCTCTAACTGTTTAATACCGTTAATATTTGTCTTCAAATTTTGTATTTCTTGTTTTGTGTTATAAATTTACTTATTATATAAATATTTTTGCTTTTTACGCATTTTCCAAATTTAGAAATTTTAGGTTTTTTTTCACTGTGATTTTTTTTTTTTTTTGCACATTGTTTTTTTCTATTATTTTAAAACAATTTCAAGAGTTAAGTTTTTTTTTTATTATAAAATTTATTTGTTTTAATTGTTATTAATAATTTTTCCATAATTATATTTTAGTTGTTTTAATTTTGGTCACCACTGTATGTTTATGAATTCTTTTTTTTCTTCATTGCTTTTGCATATAGCAATTTTGCTCTTGTTTTTTCTGTAGATAACCGTTTTTTCATTTTTCAAAAAAAATTTTTTTTTTTTTTTACATTTTTTCCACTTCACAAGCTTCAGCACATTATGCATTTCTACTTTTTTTTTCTTCTTTTGGTTTTGTCTATTTCTGGATAATAATAAATTTGTTTTTTTTTTTTACAGTTTAACAATAAGAATTTGTTTAAGCTTTTTTTTTTTTAACCACAAAAATTTGATCGCTGTCACGGTCGCCATGTAATACGCGATTTAAATAAAACGCATTGTTTCAAGGAGAAACGCAAGAATGAATGAATGTTCTTGTCATTTATTAGTTCTCTTTTATACTCTTTTCTTAACGAATATTATTACTTAACGATTATAATTATCTAAGTTACAACGTTGTAAATTTAGGTACTATTTATATTAAATAAAGTATGTACTAAAATTAAGGGGATGCACTACACCTTCATCGGATTCAAGCAAACCAGCTCCGGTCGACTTTCTCCAAACCTCAGCTTTGCTGTAATTTGCTTTGAGATTTTTGACCTTCCATCGGACAATGTCCCAAGATGCATCTAAATCTGCTATTTCCAAAAACTTTCGGTAAAATATTTGGGTTGTGGGCTTCTAAAACATTTACAGATGCAATTAAAATCTCAATAAAAGCACATATTTTTAAACTTACTTCAAAATCTTGTCGTTCCTGTAGATATTCTAATAATTTTTTTATTTCGGCATCAGTCCATCTTTTGTTGTTTAGCTTTTCGCGTTTTCTTTTTATTTTTAAATTTTGATTTAAAAAAATCATAACTAAATTATTTTGGCGAATAGACGATCAGCTGTTTAGTTTTATATTTCCAAGCTTATTTACTAGACCTTTTTTCATGGTAAATTTAACAGAGCGTTGTATATTTGAAATAAATGCATTTTGTTGTTGCGTTGATGTAAATGTAGTATTTATACTATACCTACCATACTTACCAAGCCTACAAGGGTACTTTACTACCAAGAGTGAAAACCGCTTATGTTTAGTTATTCTTGTGTCAAACTTTACACATTGTTTCATCCCAACATTTAAAAAAACTTCATTTAGTTTATTTGAATACAAATTGTTTTTATTCATATCTATAAAAATATAAAATCACCAACCAAAATATTATTTTCACGCAGACTAATGTTCTGATCAACAATAAGGTTAAAATTATCTATAAATTCCGCACAACTTCCACTAGGTGATCTATAAACAACACCAAAATTCCAATTTTTAGTCAGTTTTTGTTTTTAGAATTAAACACCATAGGTTATTTGGAATAGCTTTCACATATACTTCTTTAAATTCAATCATTTCATGGACATATATGATAACACCACCAGTATGTCTACTATGCAAATCGCACCTCACAGTTTTATACAAGTCTATATTAATCCCTGAGTCAATTATATTCTTTGTCACACAAGTTTCTGTACATAACACTATACCAGATTTTTTTGTTCAATAAGCATTTGAAGTTGATTTTTGTTTGATATTATACTACGAATATTTATATATATGCACTTAATGTATTTATTATTGCTTTTCTCTATGTATTTGTATTTAATTTTCTTGTCATTTTTATTAACTTGTGATTGCTAATACATAATTCTTTTCCTTTTTTCTTCAACTTTTCTTAAGAAAACTGGACACAGTTTACTATTTGTCATATGATTAATATCAAGATCCAGCTTCCTTGATTCATTTATTCTCATACAGTTAATACATTTGTTAATACTGTCATTTACACAATCATTTGTCCTATGGTTTTTCAAACACTTTATACAAACATCATCATTTTTACAATTAACAGCTTTATGTCCATAATCTTTGCATTTAAAACAACAAAGTATATTGACGTCATCATATACATTACAACGCTCCCATCCAACATTTAATTTTCCAACAGACATAATTTTATTGAAAGATTCCACACTTGTCTCAATTATTGCATTGTAAAAACATCGACTTGGTTTTTTTACTACGTATTGTTTAATAACTTTTATTTCATCATTTACTAAACAATCATTTTGTCTTTTCAATTTTTCAATCAATTGTTCATCTTTATATTGATATGACATTTTTGCAATAC
This sequence comes from Sarcophaga subvicina, assembly GCA_936449025.2. Taxonomy (NCBI): domain Eukaryota; kingdom Metazoa; phylum Arthropoda; class Insecta; order Diptera; family Sarcophagidae; genus Sarcophaga; species Sarcophaga subvicina. Next base: position 58,122,220 of record OW388082.2, on the reverse strand, counting down.
TAATTTTTGGCTTAAAAGTTCCTGGTATTTTTATTTCATAATCATTGTTCAATTTGTCCTCCATAACTTTCTTCATTTTTCCCCTCTCATAATCATTAGAGCTTTCAACTACCGCAACACCATTCTTTTTTATTAAAACACTTGATATTTTGAATCCCGCAGGATCAACTTTATTATTTAACCCTTTCATGCCCGATATTGCCTATAGGCAACATTGTATATTTTTGTTCATAAATTCCGTAATTTTTAATTTTTTTTTAAAGATTTTTTTTTTGCAAACAAGCTTGGTTAAAAACGTGTAAAACCAGAATACGTAAGACTTTGAATTTAATATCACTTCATATTTAGGCCATGACTAACAAACACATGTCCTTAAAAAAAAAGTTTGCTCTGGCCCAAAAAATTCGGGCATGAAAGGGTTAAATCACTTTTTGTTTTGTCACTACACACCCTACCACCCACTACCCTACACACTTCAACCACTCTCCCCCCGCGCGACTGCCGTAAGGTATTCCTTCGCGGAGGCCTGGTTAGCTTGAAAGCTTTATCACGTTAATTCAAATTTCGCCTCCGTTCCTCCAGTTTTCGGAGTACTATCAAAACTTCAGCCATTCTCTGGCTATATTGGCTCCATAGAATCCTACAGTTCAACAGCTCTTCTATTAGCTGGTTTGGTTCCAAATTCGTTTCTCCCGGCCATCTAAATCTGGGACAGCATATTAGAATATGCTCCGCATCTTCCTCCTCGTCTACACAGTTTGGTCATATAGGAGAAGTGTCATGACCAAATCTGTGCAGGTACTTCCTGAAGCACCCATGACCAGTTAGGAACTGGGTCACGTAGTAGTTCAACTCGCAATGTTCGTTCTTCATCCAAAGCGTTACATCAGGGACAAGACGAAATGTCCATCTTCCCTTTAGACTGCTCTCCCATCGTGACTGCCATTTGTGCATGGAAGTCCTTCGTTCCTCCGCTTTTATAGCCGCTATTTGTCCCGGGTACTCGAGACGGCGAAGGTATATCCTTCCCATCTCATCCGCCAGTATATCTATTGGTATTGTCTTTGCCAATACCAAAACTGCTTCATCAGACACTGTCCTGAAGCCACTTGTCCGTCTAATCGCGCTTAGACGATACACCGAGGACAGTATCCTCCTCGTCGTCCCCACTGAGAGTGCCTCCGACCATATTGGGCAAGCATACAGCATTATCGACGTTACTACCGCCGAAATTATTCTCCTTTTAAATGGACCTGATCCTCCAATATTGGGCATCATCCTCGCCAGTGCACCCTGTGTTACAGATGCTTTTTCACCGATGTATTTCATGTACTCCTTGAAGTTCAACCTGTCGTCGATAATCACTCCCAGGTATTTTATCGCCCTCTTCGATTCGATCCTTGTGCCTCCAATGGTCAATTCCATCTTCTCCACTATCTTCCGGCCGCTTATCAAGACGGCCTCCGTTTTATGTGCAGCAAGTGTCAAACCTGCCTCATCCAGCCATGCTCCAACATTTCGAATCGCTGTGTTCGTTTTCTCCTCTATTTCTCCTACCGTTTTAGCTACCGAGACTATGGCAATGTCATCTGCAAAGCCCACAATTGTAGTCCCGCTTGGCAATCGCAGTCGAAGTACTCCATCTGCATCTCTTGCAATGTCGACAACCCTCCTTATCGCGTCAACAGTGGACCGTCCTTTCCTAAATCCGTATTGCATGTCCGAGAGAGCTCCTCCTGCCTCGGCACATGTCAGTAGTTGATTGTATATTATCCTCTCCAGTATGTTTCCCATCGTGTCAAGTAGGCAGATGGGCCGATACGACGATGGTTCCCCTGGCGGTTTACCAGGTTTTGGAATGAGAACCAATTTCTGCTTCTTCCACCTGCGTGGAAAAACACCCTCGACGAAGCACTCGTGGAACATCTTGGCGAACGTATCCGGTCTGAGCCGGATAGCCGCCTTAAGTGCCCTATTCGGGATTACATCCGGCCCCGGTGTTTTCCTATCTCCTATTCCAGTGCATGCTGCGAGTACCTCCTCTCCTGTTACCAGTTCTTATGACCTGCACCAATCTCTGTGTTGATGGTCTTGCACACAGATACTCTACTGTTTTTCAAACAGTTTTGACATTGTTGGTAATAGACTTATACGCCTGTACGATTCCGCCTTCCAGACTTAGGAACCATTTGAATTAGTCCACTTTCCATTCTTGAGGGTAGTAATGAAGTTGTAAAATAGCATTGAAAATAAAATGAGTAATGAGTTGCTAACAAAAGTTTAGAATTCAAATTGTATTTCTACCAATAGACCCGATTATCTGGAAGTCTTCCAATTTTCTTTTTGATAATGTAGACGAAACGCAATTTCCTCGAGAGCTGTTGATTAAAGACACCCTTAATGTGATCGATTAGTTACATCAACGGTCGTCTTCTTCGGTTTTTTCGTCGGTTAAATAAAAATCTAAATTTTTTGATCTCCAACCAAACGACAACCAACCAGCCATTCAACATAAAAATTGTTTGTACACAAAAGTTGTACAGCCAATCGCAACGAGTAGGGGCTGCATGGCTCGACATATTTTCTTTTTTTAATTTAAGATTCATATGTTTTTCTTTGTTCGTATCGGAACTATAAAGGGTTTGTAATTTTTACTCAAAACAAGAATGTACAATTACATTTGTAACAAAAAGCATTTTTTACAATAACTGATCTGTTTTTCATTATAACAATGTATGTATGTAAGTCGTTTACAAAACGGCTTAAAACCGCCGTGAATGTTTTTGATTGTATCAAAACACACAAACATTTTCAATGTTTTTCTTATCAAAATTACAAGTTGTTAAACTTGTATTAAAAAATTACTATTTTACTTGTCGTTTACTTGTTGTTATTATAAAAAAAAACCAAATCAGAAAACTGAATATTACCCCTATAAAACACAATAGCGGTTTTCACTCTTGGTAGTAAAGTACCTTTGTAGGCTTGGTAAGTATGGTAGGTATAGTATAAATACTACATTTACATCAACGCAACAACAAAATGCATTTATTTCAAATATACAACGCTCTGTTAAATTTACCATGAAAAAAGGTCTAGTAAATAAGCTTGGTAAATATAAAACTAAACAGCTGATCGTCTATCCGCCAAAATAATAACAAAAAATATCAATAATCAGCTGTTTAAATAAGTTTACCAAGATGCTCGCGCTTTGTTGTCGAAAGTACGAGTAAATATAATAGAGTATTAAATATACAACAAAGAGTGAAAACCGCTAATGTATATCAAATATTACCAAAAAGTTTTTTCTGTCCCTGTCTGTTTGTAACTCTGTTTTGTTTATTTATGTTTTTTTAGTTTTCGGGGTAGGTTTTTTATATTGGCGAGAGTTAATATAAAATGTAATTTTTATGTAAAACTATTAATAAATAATAAAATCAACTAATAACAATTTTTAACTTTTCCTTTCAAGAAATTAAAAAATATTGGCAACTTTCAGCAAGGAAAAATTTGTACGAGCAGTACGTCTTTTTTTTGATCTTGTAATATTTAGCTTCTAAACTACCTCTTCCACTCTTCCACAAGAAACTATATTCATTATGACGGAAAATCACCCACATTTCGATTAATATTTAAATATTTACGAATCTTTAAACTTTTCATTGAAGAAATTAAAAATATTCCATATTTTGCCTTTTTTAACACAAAATAAATGTTTATTTACATCTAGTTTTTCTACTTCAACCGCCAGTTTTCACTGTATATTGTTGCTTCTAACACATTGATTCGCAAAACATTATAACATTTGTCCCTCTAAATTGGCCAGTAATGTTGATACTATAAGCGTGTGTCAAACGTCAAAGGTTTCTATTCTGTGTGTTCGGAGCAATGAACATGATCACAAAGAATCATTACACGTTTTTGTTGTTTTTCCATTTACCAAAATATTTACAACAAAATATTTGTGAATGAACAAAAAGTTTAAATAATCTGCACGTAATTTATAAGCAAAATAGTAAAACAAAAATAAATGAATTGAAAACAATAATTAGTCGAAAATTTGTAAAATTCCACATAGAATAATTTTAAAATTATTTGTTTATTTGTTGTGTACAGCTAAAAAATAATAAAATATGGCAGTGCTGGAGCAATGTCGATAAAACTGTTCAATTATACAAGCTTTTTTTAACGCAGTGGCAACCGCGGGCTTTTTTTTGTTGTATATGCTCATTTTGTTTAAATTTGAAGTTGCCATAATGGAAATAATATATAATACGGCAAGTTCAAACATAAAGTGACCTTTAAATGTTAAAGGTAGGATGATCCTCCCTTTAGCTTAACGATCACTTCTATCTTATTGGGTACTCATAATAACGAAAAACATTTTATCTGTCCGTTAAAATCCTCCCTTTAGCTAACGGTAAGTTGTAATAATGGCCCTAATACATACAAAGCTCTGTATACGTATACATTTGTTGCCAAAAAAGAAAAAAAATGTGCTCGTGTGAATTGACTCATTTTGACATCACCGAGTAAATAGATTCGAAGTTTGACACATTATCTGTTTAATGTGAGAGAGACATCATATATTACCAAACAGTATTTCTGTCGCTCTCAGATTTAAAATTGGCACAAAATAAAAAATTTATTAAATTGTGAATAAATACCAAAAAATAAAATAAATTGTGCAATTAGTAAAAAGGTACAAGATAGTTCTGAGACGAAGGTGTGCTCAATATATTAAAACAATTAGTTTTTCGCATTATGACAAAATATCAAAATTCAAAAATATGCACTTATATGCCGCGGCCAAAAGAAATTTTTGGCTAAATATTTTTAAACTCAAACTAATCTTAAAACCTGCTGCAATAATTTTTACCAAAGTTTTATATTGACATAAAACAGAAATAATAATATTAATAATTTTATTTTGTGTGCGTTGTTTGTCTTCAGACAAAAAAGCAATATTTTCTTGGACAAAGGAATTGTTGCAAAAGAAGAGAATCTGTGGTTAAATCGTTTCATAATGTAATACCAAAATTCGACAAGGTTTCAAAATTAAGTGCATAACCGTTTTTAATTTAAATACCCAATAAGGTAAATCGGTTTGATTGCTTCATGGAATGAGACCGTAGTTCAAAATTGGGTGGTAAGTGTTGTAGAATAATTTGTTATAATTATGTCATTAAATTTTGTTTTTTGATTAGGTACCAGAAGCTAAAGAAACGTTTCTCTTGTTTGGATTACCACAACAAGCTTTTAATCAATACGATTCGTAAAATGTAAACTGTTGTCTGTCCACTTTTTCCGTCTGAATTGCAGATGCAATCCTGTCACCAATATACTACCGAAATCGGTTTTCCTCATGAAATGGGCCCTTCTTAGGGCCATAAAGATTAAAAAAGGAATATTTCTTTTCTTTCACAACTTGCAGCATTTATTTTTTATGTATTTTATTAATTCAGCCATTATCTTATATTAGGGATTATTAACTATTATTTTCTATTGTCTTTTATACTTCCTGAATACATATGTATATGTGGTGTTTGTTATCTGCTAAGCATTTGGAAACGTTTGTTTGATATACAGGCTTATACATAGCTTTTTATATAAAACGTCCTTTTGAGGGCCACATGATGCACAGGCATTTTGAAAGCAAACGGTTGTTTGATATACATCAGACGGTTTATGGCTTTTTATATCCAAAGCAGGGTTCGTCAAAAAATTTTTGGTTATGTGTTAGTGAGTAAGAGAGAGAAAATAAGTTGAGAAAATTTATTTATTTACAGCCATCGAAAAGTGTTAGTAATATACGCTATTTTTATTTTCATTTCATCAGCATACATATGTAAAACTATATAACTTTGGCTTAATAATTTCAGTTAAATAAAAATAAAATAAAAAAACCAATTTTTATTAAAAGAACATAAAACTATCCATCTTTGGCTTAAAAATTATGCCATGTTTTTTAGATAAATAAAAATAAAAAGAATAAAAAACCCATTTTTTTATTAAAAGAAAAAAAAGCGAGCATTCCAAAGCATTTAAAAAAATTATATTATGCGACAAAATAAAAAAAAAATTAAAAACGCACAACTAATGACATAGACCATTTTTAACAAAAAATATTTTTTGAGTGTCATTCTGAAATAAAATGACAAAGCATCCGCTGCACATGTGTTCTTGCCGCAGTCTGATCGACAACTAAATGAAAAAACAAAAGAATGCGTGTGAGTTCTCTTTGCACAACTGTGCTATGAAATGGTAAACTATGATCCAAAGTCATTTTAAGGACCACGCGATGGATCACTCTGTGATTGACATGACTACTTTAATTAGTTGTACTTTAGATGTGCACTCATCAATTGCGGTAGTAAATATATCAAAAAGTTCGTCAACACTGAAGAGGTTAGAGTTAATTTTTACTTGATTTGCAAAGCATTACTAATAAACCTGTTATTGTTGGTGCTTTGGTTTGAGCTGCCTAAATTTGGAAATTCAGTGATATTATATTATATAGGATTATCTGCTTCACGCTTTTCATTTCGGTTAGACGTGCGTGTCATTTTATCTCATTTCTAGGTAGAGTGAACAAAAAAGACAGTTCTTATCATTAGCAGCATGATTCGTTCTCTCCTTACCACGCGTTTTGCAATTAATACATTTAAAGTATCCAAAGTTTTATATTGACATAAAATTTTGTAATTCAGCGCATATAATACATGAACAATGCGATGACAATGTTTCCCGACTTATCCATACATCAAACATTGTGGTTTTTCTCCATTTTTTGGTCTATATTTCTTCCAAGAAACAATTACATTGGACACTGTTAACACATTTTTTAGTCATGTTGGATTAAAACTTTTGCTAATTGTGCTTTATTTATTAGAGATTTCTGTAACAGCAGAAACGGATAAGTAATAACACATCAATTCTTCTTTTATACGTTCAGCGTCAATGCGAGGTTGGTCATGTAAAAAAGTAGTGTGCATCCTATTTTCTTTTGAGTTGTAGGAATGAAATTTAGTGTTTATCTTTCAAAATTTGTTTACAGGTGCCGAATTGTATTTGATTGGAGGTAAAAATTTTCGTGCTAAAAAGCTTTCGAATTTCAGCTATGGGAGTATTGACTTCAACAACAGTTGGTGGTGGTTTTTGTGTTTGCAGAACGAGACTAAATCTATTATATACTTCATGTACTCAAGCATTTGCAAAATAACATTGCATTTTTTAATTCATCAAAGTGAATTTAGAATTATTTTAACTTGTAGGGTTATTGTAAAACATTTATGTTTGGCAGAGATTAAACGATAAATTAATCAATAAAAAGTAATGTTTTGAAAAGAAAAATAAATAGTTTATAAAGAAGATACAAATGTTTGCAACTAAGTGCCGCCAATATATAAGTTCAAAAGCAACAGTATCTACTCAAATACCTACAAAATAAACTACTGGCATAGCCTGTAGAGAAAGGGTTCCAAGAGGTAAGGCTTACATCCAGTGGTGGAACCCGAAAATTGCACTACAGTAATAAATGAAAAGAATTAAAAGATAAAAAATTACAAAAATAAATAATAAATAGTGGTCAGTGTGCTAGACTATTAGCGTGAGGGTCGTGGGTTCGATTCTCACAGACTCTGGTCTGTGAGACTACACCGAGCATATGGTCAAAGTTACTCAGCTCGTATATAATTAAAATATAATTTGTAATTGTATTGTAATTAATAAATAATTACATAATTTTTCACACAAATTTACACAAAATTTTAAAACAGTTATAAAACCTAAATAAAATAAAATAAAAATTTATAAAAGTGAAATAAATAGAAAACCAATCGAATTTAATTATTGTTAAAAAAAACTACGCATACGGAACAGTTTTTATTAAGAAAAATAATCTGAACAACTCTTTTTTGGACGTATTTTCATTGCCTATATTTTGAATGTAAATTGGTGAGAATTCCAAAGGTTTGTATTTGTAAAAAAAAATGTAGCTGGGACAAAAGAGTCTAGTATCGTTGCCGAATAATCTTCTTACCACGGTTAGAACTAGCAAACTTAATTCAACATAATAAATGCCTCGGCTGTTTTGATGTAATAATTTTGTGCAATAGAATAAGGCAGATTGGATGCAGATTTTACAAAGTCAATTTGATCTACCTTAATAATTAATTCAGTTATGACAAATAATCTATTGGTTTTAGAAAATATTATAAACTTAGAAGGATTGATGCTAAACCACAGATGAAAATTTCATGTAAATAAATATTAACCGAGTTCTTACAAGAATTAATGTTTTCTAAGCGAATACTACGATAAAGCTGCACGTCATCGGCTCACATATGGAATTACATTTAAATAGAACATCAGACAGAGTCTAACAAGAATGAATGGTTTCTATACGAGTAGTACAATAATCCTGCCGTCATCGGCACACATATGAACATTACAGTTAATTAGAACATCAGACAGATCGTTTTTATATACACAGAACAAAAGAGGTCATGGTATTGATTTCTGAGGAACTACTTACATTGAGCATATTAGATAAAAATATACACTCAGCCACAAAAGTATACATACAAATATCAGAAATTTTTTAACTAATCCGTTTTCGTTAAAAATCTTTATAATTGTCTGACAACTTTCCTCGATTTTAAGACGGTCTTGCAATGGTTCAGAAATTTGTTAATCGTATGAATGTATACTTTGGTATACATTGGTTCAGAAATTTGTGAAATTTGTTAATCGTATGTATACTTTTGTGGGCCTGTTTATTAGGCAACAGACAGAACTTTTAATTTTTTATTAATGAAATGAAATAAAATCAACACTTATACAAGAGCTATTCATCGCAGCTCTTCTACCAAATAAACTAAATTCTTATACAAAATATTTTAATTTGAAAGTATAATAATTTGCTATGCAAATACACACAATTAAATGCGCCAAACCCTGACGTGTTAAGTAAACTTGCCAAATAACGAAATTGATCGCAAATTTAATTGATCGCAAAATTAAAACAAAATCAAAATAAAACAAAACCAAGACAATAACAATTTCGCTGTCAAGAATTACAGTTTTTAAAGAACAACACCATCAAACGAAATAGTTATTAAAATAACCTATTACATACATACATACCTATTACATACACTTAACCGCAATAATTTAAATATTAATAAGACAATAACAACAAACTACAGTTTTTAAAACAACAACACCATTATTAAAAATAACCTATTACATACATACATACCTATTACATACACTTAACCGCAAAAATTTAAATATTTGAACTCAAATAACCTTAAGATGCGGGCTTCTTGGGGACGATTGCTGTAGACTGTCTAATGGTGAAGATATAGCACTGGCCATTATATAGTCACCTAGCAGCAACTCATTTCCTTGCCGTTCGTATCTTGAGTTTAAATCAAATGTCCACAAACACTACCGTGGTGTAGTAGGTTGGCTTACTATTCGTAAAGCCCAGGTTCGTATCCCAGGTCAGACATCAAAAATGAAATATGAAAAAAAAATATTTCTTCGGCGACTTCCTCTCAGCAGATTTCTGGCAAAAACTCTGAGAGTAAAATAAACCTACCATGAAAAAGTTTCTCAAAATTCTGTCGTTCGGAGTCGACGTTAAACTGTAGGTCCCGCCACTCACGTATAAAATTAACGCACACAACATGAGTGGTGTGAGAAGCTAGGCCGTAATCCTGACTGAAGGGTTGTAATGGCCAATTATGTATGTATGTATAACCTATTTTCCTAAACCTGCACAATGCACTACATGAGCAGGGCCAATCCCCTGAGTGCTGGTTTTACAAAAAAAAATTGCTGCCGGTGTATATACATACATACATAACAGCATTATAGAATAGTAAACAATCAAGTAGTGTCTACAAAATATTGTCGTAAACAACCCAAGTTACAATGGATGTGGATGTGTAATTATTGAATTTATTAATATTCTTTTTATATTAATTTTGAAGCATAATTGTAAAAACTCTTTATTTAATAAAAATAAGTTCAGGTTTACTTATATAATGCATCTAGCATTTCGCTGAATTTTGACAGCAGACATAGCAAATTAAGGCCGAGATACATAGAATAACAGTTAAGTTGAAATATATGTTTCCTTATGAGAGCTGCTACATTCAGTACGTCTACTTTTAGGTAACGCACAAATTTTGAAAAAATTTAACTTTATACGCATGTAAATACTTTGACAAGTATCGGCCATTTTTTTGTAATTTGGAGGGAAAATAAACAAAAAGGTCAAGACGCTGAAGAGCTTTACAAAGCAAAACTATAATTAGAAGAATATCTAAAATGTCTGAAATCCATTTAAAACTCTAATGATTACATTTTGTTATTTCAGTATGATCTTTTAATCTTGTTTATTTACAAAAACATTCAAAAGAAAAAAGAAACAGATGGTCCGACAAGGTGCTCATAGTGCCATACACAAGCGTTTATTGCGTTGCTGTCAGTTATAAAAATTTATGCATTACGGATTCTGTGTCTCGGCTTTTAGTTCTTCATACCTTTAAAATAACGGAACAAAGTACTGCCAAGTTTGTCAGACTTATTTTAATCTTTTTCGCCATATTGGGCTTCCCTTTTCACAAGATTGCTAAGTCGTCTATTTTTAAGTTTATCAAATAAAATGTATTTTTTTTTTTTCTAGATAATAAAAATATTTTTCGGAAACAAAATTGCTTCAAATGTTTAGATTTCTACAAAATTTATTTAATAAAAAACGAAACAAAAATATCCGTTTTTTCTCAAATCTTAACACTATACACTCATCGTCGCGGCGTTACGTTAGTGTAATATATTTTGAACATATTGTATGCGCGCCAAATTTATTTGACATTTCTCGAGAAAGTATCAAAGAAGTGCAAGGCGTGCTATTAACATTCACATTTCTCTTAATAATGTGCCAAGAAGTTAATTCTGTATTTTATTTCGAACATGGGTTTAAAGTTTCAAAGTTAGTTACGTCAGTTTATGTCATTTAATGAGTTGGAATATTAATGGCACTTCTATTGTTGCTTATTATTCAAATGACTATGATGAGTGTTAATCAAAACTAAAAAAATCATAATTGCTTAAGGAAAAATTTAATAATTATAAGTAATTATAAATACCATCTGTAATTATATTTAATATTTGGCCAATTCACACGACGTGGTTATACGAGTTGTATTGAAAACACTTTTTGCTTGAATACCCAGTGTTATACTGTATTGTGCGTATCGCATTTTAAAGGACAAAAAGCAATAAGAATATCATTATTCGTAATTTGATTTTCAAGCAACGAAATAAAAAACAATACAAAAAGTAAATTAATTAAATATCTATGCGAACAATATAATTTTGAAATGTTAATGTTTGACTCAAGTCGCATAGAAAATATTTTGTACATAAATTGATAGCACGAAACCAATACTCCTTTTTAAAACATAAAAAATGTGTATAAGTGTATCGGATTTTTATATGAAACATATCAACACCAAGCATACATACACTATTGTATTTTCGTTCAACAATACAATGATACAACGGCTTTTGTGAATTGCCCAATTATTTAAAAAGGTGTTTTGTTGCATATTCGTTTCCCAAAATAAGTCCCAATGTATCTCTGTAAATTCATACCTATACCTACCATATACATACAGTTGTGCATTTTGTTAGAGACATATGTAGAGGTTCGACTACAAGTTCAAAAATCTGAAAAAAAATTTGTGTTTTAATTTTTAACACTCACACAGTTTTTATTAATCCAAATTCAAACATAATTGATTATCAGTTTTGCTTTTAATAGTGTTTCAATTTTGGTGCACTAAAATATTTGATGTACATACATAATTGGTCATTACAACCCTTTAGTTAGGATTACGACTTAGTTTCTCACACCACTTATGTGGTGTGCGTTAATTTTATACATAAGTAGAGGCACCTACAGTTTTGGGTCGACTCCGAACGACAGATTTTTGAGAAACTTTTCATTGCAATTTTATTTACTCTCATAGTTTTTGTCATAAATCTGCTGAGACGAAGTCGCCGAAGAAATATTATGTAATATTTCGTTTAGTTGGAGATGCCTGGCCTGGTGTTTGAACCGAGGCCTCATGTCTAATAAGCCAACACACTATCTACTAGACCACGGCGACTTCAAAATATTTGATTTATGTAAACCGTTTTTATAATATATAATTCATTGTTGGTTTCTTGCCTAAGCATTACTTGCAGCTAACGCCAGCTATTTAATTTAATTTTGACAAACAGTATGAGTGAAAAAATTGAAAGAGTTTTTAAATAATTTTATAATTATTAATTATAAATAATTAAGCAGACGAGATAATAAGGCAGCTCTCGTTACTAACTACTACTACGCTTTTGCTAGAGAACTGCTCAGAAAACGTAAAAAAATTATTTTAATTTTTTTATCGAGATGTCATAGCTGTGATTTGAACTTCCGATCAAATTAAATTTAGACAAATTACAAGTAAATGAAAATCAAAACAATATCCATTAAACACAAAAAATAATCCTCATGAGTTATTTGATGACAACACTATTTATAAAACCAAGACGAAAAATCTTGAGTCTACGTCAATGTAGCGATACAGGCTCATCTCATGTCTACAAACCAAATAGGGGAAAGCGATGTCCCTTTTCTGCATACTTCTTGCTTTAAAAGCATATAAATATTTTTATAGATTCTCTGTAGTTTATTTTGCCTTTTCATGAACTTTTTATCAATTAGCCCAAAGAAGTGTCCCAGAGGAGTTTTAACCGACAAGATTCATGCTATCTCTTGCTAACTCATTTGCAGCCTTATTGTCTCATTACACATCACAAGATAAGATAAGATAAGAGATTTCATTCCTAGATACCTTGAGCTTCTTACCTTAGATTTATTAATCACTTTTAGCATAAATTATTAATTCCTTTTGCATTTGTACGAAGACCATCGTATCCCACAGCATTTTGGCAGTTCCCATCCTTTTACGTTGTGATACTCGTGAACAGTAGAGTTGTAAAATTTGAAAACACAATATTTGTTCCGACTATTTTTGTGCTAAAGCCAACTTCTGTTGTGTGTGATCATTTTTTATTATATATTATAATAAAAAAAATTGTTTCTTTGAGCGTAGTATTTTTCACTGTGTTTCCCAATATACGATTTGAGGCAACTCTATAGAGCAACATGGTTGTATTTCAGAATTGGATTATATTAGTAGCCACGTCACTTTCTATTATGTACCACATTGTTTATTCTCAATTTTCGCTTGTGCAATTTTGTTCTTTGTTTTGTGATGACATTTACATAGACAATTAAAATTATTATCGACGTGAAAGAAAGGTCTTCATTTGGCTGGAAATTGTAAATTTTAGCTATAAAAAAGTTTTGTCGTAATATATATACAGTTTTTATTTTAAATTGCAGATAATTTTTAATGCACAACAATTTGTGAGAAAAACATAATAGCTGAATTTTAAAACATAATAGCCTCCACACATTTTCTGTAACGTCACTTTATTTGTAAAACTAAAATGAATATCTTTCGTCTGGCCGGTGACTTGGCGCACGTCTTTGCGATTATTATTCTGCTTTTAAAAATTTGGAAAACTCGCTCATGTGCAGGTATATCGGGCAAGTCTCAAATTTTATTTGCCCTTGTTTATCTGACAAGATATTTGGATTTGTTTACTACCTATGTCAGTTTATACAATTCTGTAATGAAGGTGCTATTTTTGGCATCATCCGGAGCTACAGTTTATTTAATGTATGTAAAATTTAAAGCTACATATGACCATAATCACGACTCTTTTCGATTGGAATTTCTGTTGGTGCCGTGTGTTTTATTGTCTCTCGTAATTAACCACGAGTTTACCGTTATGGAAGTATTGTGGACATTTTCTATATATTTGGAATCCGTAGCTATCCTGCCGCAGTTGTTTATGGTTAGCAAAACTGGAGAGGCAGAATCTATCACAAGCCATTATTTATTCGCTTTAGGGTCATATCGCGCATTATATTTGCTTAATTGGGTGTACCGCTATATTGTCGAGTCTCACTATGACTTAATAGCGATATTCGCCGGTATTGTACAAACTATTCTCTACTGTGACTTCTTTTACTTATACATTACCAAAGTGCTTAAGGGGAAAAAATTGCAATTGCCAGCTTAAGTCGTGATTCCTTTGGTGCAATTAATGAATGTATGATTTAAATTCGACGGGACAAGTGGATTCGAAATCATCATAATAAAGCATATAATATAAAAAAATGAATTATAAATTACTCCTTTTTCTGTATCATCCAAATAAACCATACATTATTTTAACCACAAAATCGAAAGATAATAAAGTTAATATGTTTATTATTTATTTAATCTTAACAAAACAGCATAATATCGAGAACATAAACATTAAACGATAACTAGAGTTAATGGCACAAAATTGTATAAATATAAAAATTCTTTTGACAAAATAATTTTTACAAATAATTTTTTTATTAAATTTAACTTGTTTTTTTTTTTTTTAAATACTACTAATATTGGCATAATAGAGATATATTTTGTGCGTATTCATGTAGATTATGTATCATTAAGATTATCCTAATAAAAGGCTATATTGTAATAATGTACATATATTGACAGAAAAATAGGCGTGAAGTAAATTTTTAAAAGTTTTTACACATATCAGCTTTTTTCATGTTAAATAATTTATTAAGAAAACATATTTTATGAATTTTTAAATTAATTCAGAGTAAAAAAAATCAAAATAACTTAAATTCGCGAAATTTAAATCGGAACTCTGACATTCATATACCTTATGCTGCTGAAAGCAAGTGCTTACTATCTTTGACGAGGTCTCGGGATCATTGTTTTGTAGAATTTTCCAAATTAGAGGCATATTTTCCTCAGCAAATGGTAGCAATAAATCCTTTTACATTAATCTATACATTGAGTTTTTTAAAAGATGAGTTGAATCAACTCCATACCGAGAAAAGCAGTCCCATACAACTGTTTATTCCATGATTAACTATTTTTTTTTTAGTAAATCTGAGCGGAAATTCTGTCCTTTGACCAAAACGAAATCAATTGTCTTAAAAGATTTGAATTGTTCTCTTTCAGCAAGAGTTGTTTCAACATAGTATTATTTCATTTCTACGCTTTTTGTAAAAAAACAACGGGTCTCTGGATGAAGGCGAGAAATAGTGATCCGCCACTCTTCCAAGTACCTAACCTAACAACGATGTATGAAAGTTAGATATGGTGTAACAATAAAACACTTGGAAATAAATTATTAAATAATGCGATTCCCAGACCAGACAAGATGAACGATTGGATTCTATATAAGAACTTAATTAACAGGTGTTTTCACAAGGCAAATGAATTTTTTCTCATACATCACATCTAGTTGTATGAAAATGAATATTCGATATGAACGAGAATATTTTTCTACCTTTAGCCGCTCGTACTGTAAGACTACTATTTCCAGCATTTCAATATGACTTTGTAATCACTTAATTGTCCATTTTGACTACAATATACCTAATAATTCAGCCAGGAAATTCAATTTATGTAAATTTAATTAAGAAAAAACTGACATTTTTGTTCACCTATAAAGTTTGTGGAAAATTTTGCAAAAAACGAATGGTTTAGTCTTCATGAGTAATAATTGTCACATATGTTTTTTTATATTAAATTTAGATTATATATATTGTTTGTATGTTTTTTTTTCGTTCAAATTATTTAATTTATAATCATCAACTAACAATTTCTTATAATTAATATAAGTGAGTGGTCAAATCTATAAATTGCTCTTTATTACAATACAATTATAAAGTGATCGTTTTATTAAACTCTGCTCAAACTCCAACATGCTAAGCAACTTCTTTGTCAAACTTCGGTAAAAACTTCTTTAAGTAAATTGCGATCACTTTCGTAAGGCATGTGTTGCAATAGTAAAAAATAGCATGATCTAACAATAATCTGCTAATGTAAATGTCAAAATTCGACAAAATGATGGCAATCAGTAGGTAATTTTTTGGACTTTTGAACAGCTATTTAGACTTTTTTGAACTTTAATGGTAGTTGCTGTAAGTTAAGAAGTTAATGTAAGAGTAGATATAAAAAAGTTGTAAAAATTATTGCAGCGTTCGTTGTGACTTGTGTTATTTATTACTGTGCTGCAAAGACATCCGCACTGTTTACTACTCTAATATGCTCTTAGGTATGCACATAAACGGCAATCATTACGCCTTGCTTTTTGTTATTATTGTACACATACCAGCTAATTTCTGTAAGTAAATTCTTGGTTCGATCCTGGTTGCTTTAAACCTTTTTTGCGAAGCTCCAACTGCGGTTGGACAAGAAATTATGCTGAGAAAATAACCTTTGTATATTGACTACCTAAAAACCGTCTTCACCCAAAATATGCGGTTGATCTGCGTCCTTTGGTTGCTAGACCCCATGTCCCATATCTTTTAGATATTCAAAGACCTGTTGCCGAAATCAATCCGAGAAAGTTCCTGGCATTGATAATATCAGGAACTAAATGCTTCTAAAGATGCCCCTTGTAGCTTTGAGGATTCTTCTTTTTATTTTCAACGTTATGTGTGTTAAATTGATGCTGTTTAAAATTCTCGTCGTTATGTCCGCCAAATAGAATAAGATTAAATAATAAACTTGATTGATTGGCTGTCCAGTACTAAACGCATGATTATGGATGGCAACCGAACTTTATTCGCCTTGCCAATTGGCAATCATGCGTTTGTAGTTGTCGGAAAATATTTTCTAACAAGTATAATTTTAAAGTTTTGGTTGTTAGTTGTCAATTAATACCATTTTTGTCAATTTTGGAGTTCGGTTGTCATCCATAATCGAATCTTAAATAACTTCGTTAAATAATTGCCAGCACCTGGTGATTTCTCTATGAATGTGAACTTAATAAGAGGTGAGATAGGCTGACTTCATAAACGCAGTTTGCAATGTAGTCTTACAATGCATGGTGTTCATAAAAGCAGTAAAATTTGTTTTGGCAATGCCTCATGTTCATTATTGCATGGGAATGCTTTTCAATGCGCATTATTTGTCAATTTCGTGCATGGTTTTTATTTGTGATTCTTTGTAAATATTTAATTTATTGGTGGCAAAAATTTTGTGATAGAAATGGCAGATTTGAAGTAATTTAAATGCTTTTTTTATATAAATACAAATGTGATTTAACATTTAATTTTTTGTACATAGTGAATAAAAATGGAATTATGAAAGGAAAAAGCTACTCATTGAAGTGCGTTTGAAGAATGAGCCAGACTTCACTTAAAAAAAAGAAAATAAACTCAATTTGGGAACAAAAAATGCGGGATATTAAGGAAAGTGATAGCATTTTTCCATTTACCAAAGAATTTTTATTTAAAAATTTATTATTATATTTATTAAATATTTTTGATCAAAGTGCTGCTTGAATTTTTATTATCAGCCAAATCGAAAGCGGTTTTAAAAAGAAGACTGAATTTTTTCTGAATATTCATTTTAAGAAATTAAATTAAATTTTAAATTACAAAGGATCAAAAGTTTTCGCGTTCATAAACGTATTAAAATATCATCTCATTATTTGACAAAGCAGTGTTGCAATAAAACATTGCTTTGCCTTGTAAATGAATTTCTTTGCAGTGTTGCATTGCAAACTGCGTCTATGAAGTTAGCCATAATTTTCTATCATCTAACGTCAAATATCACAATATAAACAGTAACGAAACGCGATTTGACAGCGCATAGGCCAAACGTGAAAGGGACAGCAAATATTACCAAAAAGTATTACTGTCCTTCTCTGATTGTAACTCTGTTTTGTTTAGTTTTCGGGGTGGGTTTTTTATATTGGCGAGAGTTAATAAAAAATGTAATTTTTGTCTAAAACTATTAATAAATAATAAAACAACTAAGAATTTTTTACTTTTTCTTTCAAGAAATTAAAAAATATTGGCAACTTTCAGCAAGAAACTTTTTTTATGAGCAATACGTCCTATTTTGATCTTGTAATATTTAGCTTCTTAATTACCTCTTGCACAAGAAACTATATTCATTGTGACCGAAAATCACACACATTTCGATTATTTAAATATTTAAGAATTTTTAAACTTTTCATTGAAGAAATTAAAAAATATTCCAAATTTTCCCTTTTTTAACACAAAATAAATGTTTATTTACATTTAGTTTTTCTACTTTAACCGCCAGTTTTCACTCTATATCTGCTTCTAACACATTTGATTCGCAAACCATTATATTTTATTTCTCCCTCTAAATTTACCTATGCTTTTATGTTATGAAGGTTTTTCATCTGTCAAACATTTCGTATCTGCATGCCTGTGTCAAATATAACAGCAAGGGATAGAGGATAATGCATACTAAATTTGAGGAAAGAGACGGCGACTAACCGTAATGAGATTTAAATTTTAATTTTTGTGTATACCGTTTAAAAAATCCTTACAATTACTTCGTAAATTAATTAATAAGTATTATATATGCCAGTTGCAATTATAAATAAAGATCAAAATCTATTCGGTTACTTGTATAAAAATTCGTTAGATCTCCAACTTTTCTAACATAAACTCCAGATTTAAAATAGCCATTTCTGGACCATTTTAGCATTTGTAAAGTGTTAAAAGGCCCTTGAATTCCAGAGTCATCCTCCTTCCACTTAAATTCCCAAAAAACTTCTGCTCTTATCCCATATTTCTCTTTTGCCTTTTCGTCAAATTCATCAGAATACATATTACAGCTTTCGGATGTATTAGCTTCCTTGCTTGTACCTGGAAAAGAACTGATTTTGTTCTTTATACAATCGTAAGTCAACTGATAAACATCCATATTTCCTGAATTCGTCAAAATTTCGTTGGCCAGTTCTGTTATTTTTATAATAATCTCTGCGTTCTTATCAATGAAACCCTCTTTCTTTAACTTAAGACGTTCTGCCGTACTCATTTTATTTCTACTTTTGCCAAGTCGTCGAAGAGTTCCAGCAACTGATTCGCCTTCTTTCATGTGGGAAAAAAGCTCTTTATAGATTTGTAACTCGTTGAATGTGTCCTTTTTACCAATGTAAGTTAAATTTCCGTCCTTTTCTTCTTCCGAGTGTTTGTTTTCCTTTTCAATCTTAATAAGAGGTGAGTAATAAAGAGAAACAATATACGGACAAGTTCTTACAAACCTTTATCCAGTCTATATTATCAAGCCAATTATCTTTAATTTCGTCTGTTTTGTCCCAATGAAAGAGTCCATCTTTGTCAAAGTGACCCTCTTCTAACTCTTCTCTCATATTAAATGGAGTGATTTTGATTTTATCACGAACTTTTGACACACCATCTTCTTCGCCCTCGATATCGCTATCGCCAATCTCATCTCTAAAAAGAAATCACCGATATTAATATAAATTTGCATCTTAAGGAAAAAATAAACGAAATACTTTTCATAATCATCACTATCCTCTTCGTCGGAATCCAATGTGTGCTTCTTGTTGCTTACATGTACGTTCTGCAAGTTTTCGTCACTATCATATTTTCTTTTTGTAGACATGACCACAATTGTACGAAAAAATAATAGTTTTCTGCAGTGTTGTCAACTCTTCGGATTTATTTGCATTTTCAAAATTTTACCCATGATGTATTCATCCAGATAGTGTTAACAACGCATGTGAATGTTTTTTTATTGTTGTATTGTCAGTAAATTATCAAAAATAAAGCGAAAAATTTGTTTATTAGTACTATTAAAAAATTCATTACACATATTATTAAATTTTGTTTACATTAATCAGAGCTACATAATATGTATTTGATAAACCATTGGCTTGTCAGCAAGAGAAATGATATTATTAACTCTAATGCATTAAGGTACCTTAAGCCGAAAGTCCATACCATCCTTTTCATGCGCCTTGCGAATCTTGCTTTCTATGCCGATTTTATTGCAAGTTACACACAATACGTTTATGCGACTGGTTTTTTGTTTTGATCAGCTGTTGTGGTAAGCAACAAACAAGCGAACAAGAACATTTTTGGAAAAATAGAAAATCAAATTGTAATTTTTAAAGAATTTATGGCATTAATTAAAAATTTATGAAATTTACATATGTAATATTTTGACATTTGAAAAACGCTCATAACATAAAAGGACAGGCCAATTTAGAGGCAGAAAAAAATGTTATAAGTTTTGCGAGGCAAATGTGTTAGAAGCAACAGAGTGAAAACTGGCAGATAAAGTAGAAAAATTAAATGTAAACAAACATTTATTTTGTGTTAAAAAGGGGAAAATTTGGAATATTTTTTAATTTCTTCAATGAAAAGTTTAAAGATTCTTAAATATTAACCGAAATGTGGGTGAATTTCGGTCACAATGAGTAGTTTCTTGAGAAAGAGTTAATTAAGAAGCTAAATATAATAAGATCAAAATAAGACGTACTGCTCATAAAAAATTTTTCTTGCTGAAAGTTGCCAATATTTTTTAATTTCTTGAAAGGAAAAATTAAAAATTGTTATTAGTTGTTTTTATTATTTATTAATAGTTTTACACAAAAATTACATTGTATTGTGCTGTTAAGGCCTACGAAAATCCTCAAAATAACACAAGACGAGTGTTTTCATTTAATTTATCCTCCATTTTTCTTGTTTACAAATTAATAAATTCAAAATAGATGACAGACACTCAGTAAATAAAAACAATCATATATACATATATGTATAAACAATCATCATATACATATTTTGTTCATGAAATAAATGTGTTAAAACTGTATATTAATGTATTTTCCTCTTAAATTAGTAATAAACTTTATTATAAAATATGGTTTTATTAATATTTTTGTAATGCAAAAAGAAAAATGCGAAAATAGTAATGCACTATTTAAACATATTTATAGAAACCATTCACAATAGTATATAATTTGGCATGCCAAGTTTAAAAAACTGCTGACATTTTCCAACACTGCATTAATCGCATAGAAAAGTAGAAAGTCATCCTACTTTCTATGCGTCTATGCAATTTATGCTTTTTCTTCTGTAACTTGTCACAATCAACTACACTGATTCTACTTTTTCGGTATACGCATGTAATGCAAAACGCATGGTATGGACTTTCGGCTTTACACTTGTAATATTATTGTGCATTAAATGACATTGCACAATAAGATTGCCTGTGTGTACGCTCCATTAGTAAGTGACATAATATATTGAATAAATTTCAATTTGAATAATATTGTGTAATGTGTAGTCAACATTGTGTAAATTAATAAAACACTTGTTTACTGTTTTATGACTCTGTAAAGAATAAATTTTCTTTATTTAAAAAATTATAATTACAATATTTTTCTTTAAAAATGCTGAATCTCATTTTATTTTAAAAAACAAAATTATTATATTTCTCTGTTACCCAAAAAATGATGATACCATGTCTGCGACCTGTTTGCAGTTTTTAGGTAACAGAAAAAAGGTGTAATATGAAACGGTAAGTAAAGTGAAGACTAAACAAATACAAAAATATAAAATAATGTTAAATATGGGTATTCACTTAAAAAATATATTAAAATAAATTCTAACTAATTTGTAGTCGTGTTAACTCCTCCCCCACTTAAGTGAGAGCCGTCCTCGGTTCTCGTGTAGCTATCGATTGCCTCCTGGACATGCCGTTGAAAGCGTTTGCTTCTTTGCGCTCTATACAGCTTAAATGTGGCATAAAAAACAAGCAGGATGAACACGGTTGTTGCGCTTGAAACTACAGGGCTTTTAGGAAGTCCGCTCTTAATCTCCCCAATGTGGCGCAGATTTCTAGTGCTCAATTTACCCAGATACGAGAGACTTAATATCTCTTGATGACCAGTAACGTTAATTGTCGAAGCTGAGGCTGGATTAGGTATTCTTTTTACCATGCCCTTTTAATTTTTATAAATTGAACCGTTAATTTGAACGGCATCCTCATATGTTATTAGGCAAGTTCCGGTTACAATTTTTGGGGAGCTTTCATTTACGACTATTTCAGCTGTGGCATCGTTAATAATAATTACACCGTCATCAATGGTTCAAGGTGGCTAGGACGAGTGCTGCAATGGGCTACTCCGCCAGTATGAAGTTGCTGCGCGCAAGTGGGCACTGATAACTCTTTGCAGAAAGTTGATGTTAAGGCTACGTTGCCAGCACCTGCTTTTCACATTCAACAACGCAATCGCTCTCAGTAAGGTACAAAATGGTTCCATTATGCTCGACGGGGAAGAGAGTTAACTTTCTGCATTCCAATCTAGGCCTAGGATAGTTAATTAAAAAATGTAAAAATTCATCACTTAATAGGACCTTAACATATGACACTTCCATTAAATCTGCTATATTTACATTTACAGAGAGCTTATCTATTATTTCTTTTAAATCTTCAGAATCTAGAATCAAAGGGTTGACAATTCCTATCTTTGCAAGAGTGATAGTCATCAGTAAAGTTTCAATTTCGGAAATCAATATTCTATTTCTTGAGAGCAGAGTCTCATATAAATGACCCGTATCCAACTGCCTATCCTTTGCACTCTTTATCAGTCTGTTAGCAGTGTCGGGCCCGTTTTCTCATTAGGCGATTATCTTTTTTCCCAACGAAAAACTGCAGATTAAAGAAATTTGGCTTTCTCAATGTCTCATTTGCTTCTATTTTGTCGCAAAACTAACCAGCCCTTATCTGCCGGTTATTTATTTGTTGTACAGATAAATTCAATCAGCTGACTGCTGTTCATATTTTTTATGTGGCAATACCTTGAATTTTTTGAAAAATATAACAGATTTTAGAAAAAAGTTTAATAGAGGAATAAACATTAATTTGATGGAGGATGAACTCGAAGAACATGAGTTCCAAGTAAATGTTGAAAGGGTTTATCATGCCGGGCCTAACTGCCTGGTTGACATGGATGATAATGAATTTTTCAAAAGATTGCGGCTGTCAAAGGCAACATTTAAAATGGTTCTTGATATGATCACCGACAAAATTTCCTCAATTACGGAGAGAAATCATGCTCTTACGCACGAAATCAAACTGTTGCTAACATTACGATATTATGTCACTGGTAATTTTCTTATAACGGCGGGAGATTTTTGTGGAGTAAGCGTATCTTCTGCTTGCCGGGCAGTAAGAGACGTCTCTGTGACAATAGCAGCTCTATCCAGAGATTTTATTAAATTTAATCAACCGCATACAGCTACTGTGGATGCATTTTTTCGAATATCCAAATTTCCAAAGGTGGTTGGTACGATCGACTGTACACATGTACGAATTCAGTCACCGGGAGGAGATTATGGGGAAATATTCCGGAACCGCAAAGGATATTTTTCCTTTAATGCCCAGGCTGTATGTGATGCTAATTTAATATTCCAAGATTTGGTCGCAAGATGGCCTGGCTCGAGCCATGATAGCATGATTTTTAATAACAGCAGATTAAAATATCGTTTAGATAATGGGGAATTCGGCCAACTTTACATTCTTGGTGATGGTGGCTACAAGGCTTCCAGTTATATGTTGACACCTCTGCTTAATCCGATAACACGGCCACAAACACTATATAATGAGTCGCAGATTCGAACTCGAAATGTTGTAGAGAGGAGTTTTGGAGTTTGGAAGCGACGCTTCCCCGTATTATCTTTGGGAATGCGGTTAAAATTATCAACTGCAATGAGTGTGATAGTTGCATGTGGAGTTCTACACAACTTATGTATCATTCAAAAAGATCCTGTGATTCATGAAATACATACCAGTGAAACCAGTGAAAATGATACCATCGTTGCAGAAATTTCATCTAACGCTCTGACAATATTAATCAATAATTATTTTGCAAGGTATATAGTTTCTTTCATAAATTTGTATAAATTTCATATTTATATATTTATGATTTTTATTTTTTCCATTCTAGTCTTTAAATGCAATATTTTGGTAACTCTTGTCTTGAAAATTAATATTTTAGTAAAACGAAAGAAATTTTATAAAATTTTAATTAATGTAAAATTTTAACGGTTGAAAATATCATTAAAAAAATTGAAACTTATATAGTAGTTCAATCGCATTATAATTTTTCCCATTTTTAGATCTTTTTTCTCAAACATATTTTTTTTAAATTGGCCATGTTTGGAAAAAACTTTTCTAAAACACTGTGGCACGTGAAGAATGAACCAATATTTTTTATTTTATTCTATTTTTTAATATTTATTAGTATTCAATTCAGTCTTCAATTGCGAGTTATTAAATTATTAATAACATAAGTAAAGTATAATAAGTATATATATAAAGTATAAGTAATAACATAAGTAACATAAGTAAAATAATATTTAAAACAAACAAAAAATAATATCAATTTTAAAGTCAGGTACCGATGAGATCTAAAAAATAATACAATTTACTTTATATATATATAAAAGCTGTAAATATATCAATACTTTTTCACATATATAGATCACATTTTTCTTTTTTTTCCTTTAGCTCAATAGCTAATATTTCAGTTTTTAATTTCATAGACTCTATCTCCAACTTATGTTTTTCATTTGCTCTACGATTTTCACCTTCATAAAAGACCTGTTGCAATTTAAGTAATTTAACTTTTTCTTCTTCCATTGATGTTTTTTTATTCTTATTAGAAATAAATAATTCGTTAGAAACTTTTCGTTTAACTGCAGAAGAATTAAATTTTACTCTGCTTGAAGATGGTTCGATAGCGGATTTGTTTTTTAATTCAGGAAGTTCCTTGCATCCCGACATCGTGCTCACTTCGAGTTCGTCAGGAAAATCCTCTTCCAAGATAGAATTGTTGTTCACCGTATCCATATTGTCAAGAAATTCTTCTTCCATTTTTTCATCATAAATATTCGCTATTAAAAAATCGCAATAAAATAAATAATTTTAACTAAGTTACACATTTTCTTACCGTCATTATCGAATGGATTGTACAATCCTGTTGCACTGTTTCCAACCACAGATAATATTTTTTCTGAGACTGCAGATACTGATGCATTGAAAGGTGTATCGCCACCAGTACGGTATGTCTCACGCTTTTCAGTGGCCAGCTCTTTTTTGGACTTTCGCTTCATATTGTCGTACTTGTCCCTTAATGTTTTCCAGGGACGGTGTATTCCACTCTGGCTCTTAAAGGATTCTTCCAACTTCATCCATGCTTAATTTTTTATTTTCCAATTGACTGCGTCCGATTTTTTGTTCTCCAATATATGTTTTTGACTTATTACCAAATCTACAAGCAGCAGTTCCTCTTCAGTAGTAAATTTTTTCCCACGTTGCTTTTTATCCGTCATCGTTTAAGATTTTATTTATTTTTTAAAATATTTGTTTTCTTAATTTTATTTTGTTATTTTTTTCACTATTGGAAAACAGCTGATTTATGTTAATAAGTTGTCACTTGAAGACAGGGTTCCCAACTTTCACAACAATTTTGAGAGGTATTGCCAAATGAAAATAATGTTTTTGTCGATATATTGAGAAAACCAAAATTGTTAACGGACAGTTTATCAGTCTAATAAATTTGTGTCGACATTTAGTAATTGGCAGTTTGTCGACACATTGAGAAAACGGGCCTCAGTCAATTTATTTATCTGTTCGTGCGTCTTCGTGTTCAAAATCATTTGTCTATTGTTCGAATCAATCAGCTGTTGCTGTCCAAATTTTAATTTTTCAAAGTCGTCGAAGTCCGGTGTACCGGCAACCACCTTAAGGACGGTCCCTAAAATATTAAGGCTTCTGGCATGTCTATGGTGAAGGCTCAATAACATCAGAGCCGTCTCTATGCGTGCCAAATCGGAATTCAATAACTTTACCATATGGGATAATGGAAAATGCTTCGTAAGTTGTTTTGTCTCATCAATAATATCATAGTATACTGTCAAATTTGTCGTGTGTTGTAAATAGTCAAAGTCCTGCCAGATAATGACATCGCCGTCTATAACAGGAATATAGTCTGCGTTGGTGTAGTTCATCAGGTTTGCTGCAAGCGGTCCAATGAAAAGAATCAGTATCAAAATCCTAAAACAAATACAAAAAAATAAGAAACCCGGTCACAAACAAAAATCTTTCTAATATTGTCCTTATGGACCACCCTCCCTTCAATAAGGACAGTGGTTCCTAGGTCAGCTTCTATCCTTTTTTATCCACGGAATGAATGGACCGATTATATTTGACCGTTGCCAACAGTATGAGGTCCACAGTGTTGTCGGCCTTTCCTTCCAACTTGAGACACCTTGCTATCTCCGCTAGAGTACTGTGAACTCTTTCGACTTGCCCGTTCGAGGTGCTGTATAAAGGAGGGACATTTGCTACGTCAATCCCAAATTCATCCCTCAGTAGGGATGTGATAGTCTCGGACCGCAGTAAAGGCTCGTTGTCACAGTAGACATTCCTTGCCTCAGGAAAAAGATTCATCAACTGAATTATTGCAACCCTTAAGTCTATAATAGTGCGTGACGGTATAGGTTGCACTACGCCAAATTTCGAAAATTTGTCAACACATGTTAGAAAATACTTGCCGTCAGTGGAAAAATATCAATAAACAGCATTTCACCCACATAAGATGGTATAGGGGTCTCCCCCAATTCCTGCTTCCTTGGGTGCCTGTCATATTTGGCCCTTGAACAAATCTTGCAATTCATTACAATTTTATTTGCCAGCCTAGTTATTTTTGGAAAGTAATATTCGCCAAGTATATGTTTCACATTCTCTTGGGCGGCTCTATGGGCACGATTGTGTTCCGTTGGCACTGTTTCTCTGGTCATTATTATCAAAAATGTGCAACACCATGTCTTTGCAAAGCCATAATTTCGTTGCCGGGAAGGTTCTGACCAATTCACCCTGTATACTCGCCAGTACCGGCAAATCGCATACTATCGCATTCACCACTTCGGGATTAACCACTAACTTCAAATCCCGAATAAGACCATTCCTATCGGCAAACATAATAAGATGTCGTGTTTTTTGCAAAAATTATGAAATCCCGCTTTGAGGGAAAAGATCTTTCCTCCAATATGATCTGCTTCCTAAAATAATTTACTGGCTTTTCTGTTGTTTCGATCACGTAGGTCAGCGACTCCTCACTATGGATTGTGGCGACATCCGAATTCGCCTCCTCCTCCAGTGAATGAATGTTCTGGCGTGAAAGAGCATCCGCCACATAATTTTCTTTCCCAGGCTTGTGGAATAGCTTTGCATTATGCTCATCTATAAAAGCCTTCCAGCGTTTTATTTTAGCGTTAGGATTTCTGTCCGAAACGGCAAACGTAAGCGGCTGATCATCCGTATAAATATTTAAATCCCTCACGCCATAGAGGTAATTCCTCAACTTCTGCCAAGCCCACACTACAGCCAACAGCTCCCGCTCATTGGTGGCAAAATTAATTTTCTCTATCCTTTAAAGTCCTAGAAATCATAGTAATAGGCCTACAACCCTGTGATAGGACTGTTCCCAAGCCCAGTGAGGCAGCATTCGTCGTTAGATCGAATGACTTCTTAAAGTCTGGGTAGAGCCTCTCGTCCTCTGAGGACAAAATCGCCTTCAATTTCTCAAAAGCTCGAAGCTGTTTCTCATCAAAATGCACCCTAATTTTCTTTGACTGGTGAGCACTTACCCTGCCGTTCTCACCCTTGAGGATGTCCGTCAATGGCTTTGCTATCGAAGCAAAGTTTTTAATAAAACATCTGTAATAACTTGCCAGTCCCAAGAACGATCTGACATTAAACAATGTTCTGGGCTATTCATAGTCGCGGATAGCCCTTATTTTTTCAGGGCTTGTCCTAATACCGTCCCTGGACACAACGAAGCCCAGGTATTCAACACTCTCCTTAAAAAAGTGTGACTTCTCGCGAGAAACCCTCATATTGGCCTCATACAATTTACTTAACAACCATGCGACATGATCGACGTGGTCATTCTCATTCTCTGAAAAGATTATCACATCGTCCACATATACGTAGCATGATTTTCCTATCTGCTCCCTAAGTACGTCATTAATGGCCCTTTGAAAAATACTAGGGGAATTTTTTCAACCCAAAAGGGAACCCATAAAGTTCATATTTTCCATTTCCCACAGAGAAAGCTGTCTTCTCTCTGTCACTTTCCGCTAGAGATATCTGGTGGAAGCCGGATTTAAGATCAAGCGTCGTAAAATACCGTGCCTTCCCCAGGTTAGATAAAATCACAGCCACATCCGGGATTGGGTACTTATCATCTATCGTAAATTGATTTAGTTTCCTAAAATCAATCACCAATCTTTTCTTTATATTACCCTGTTCGTCCCTATCTTTTTTATCTACCACTCAGATGGGGTTGTTGTATGGAGACCTAGAAGGCCTTATTATTCCATTTTTTAGTAAATCTTTTATTTCGTTATTTACAAAGTCTGCCACTCCCATTGGGTAGATATATAGTTTCGAGTAAATTGGACTTTCGTTGACTGTGCGAATGGTGGCAACAATATTTGTATTATAGGGTAGAGATTCGTTAGGGTTCGCAAAAACTCCCGATAAATTTCTCATTACCCTTCGGAATCTGTCCAACACTGTATGAGGAACATTAACATCTTCGACTTATGTGAAGCTCACGCTATCACACCTCAAAAATTTAAGTTTTTCCATTCCCGTTTTGGTCCGAATTTCCTTACGCTTAAGATCTATAGTAGCATTTGCCTGCGTTAGCAGGTCAAGTCCGATTATACCGTCAAACTTTGACAATGAAGAGAGTATTAAAAAGGGGCTATTTATGTCAAAGAGGTTCAAAACGCATTTCTCACGAATATTATCAAATCCGTGTAGGGTTTTAACTACAAAAGACTTAATCACAGGCGCTATGCCGTTCAAGCCATCCATAGGTTTTATGTAATTTTTAGATGCCCCCGTATCTATTAACAATCTTATGACCCTCCTTGCTAACACCCTTTCTATGAATGGGAGCATGGAGTCTTGCCTAAAAAATTAATCTCGTTAAACCTGTCCCCCTCGTCAATATCTGATGCCTCTATCTTCGCGGCTGCTTGGTATTCGTCCTGTGTCAGGCTCGGTGATAAACCTACCTGAGCGAGATTATTTATTCTCTGATGTTCCACTCCTGTAAATTTCATTGATTCCTCATTTGGTCTTTTTACAGCCTGTCCAAGGCCTTGCCGTTGTGGCATTGAGACCCGATTAAAATAATGCTGGCTCCGACTCCGAACAGGATAGTGTGCCGCGTCAGCACGAAAGCCCGTCGGCTGTCTAAAGCGAGACGAATGGTCTATGTCCTTCGGCTGAACCTCCATTTGTCCATGTTGGCCTGAATTTCCAAAATTCTGTCTTCTTGAAAAATATGAATTTTTTCCTATATGCGGCCTAACATGTTGGCCCTGACCTGCTCCTAGTCTCTCTTTATCCTCCATACTTCTGGCGTAATTCGTAGCGAATAAATATCGCTCATGGTTTGACTAGACTTCCTGAGCTAGTGCCAGTGCCGAGGGCAAGTCATCCGGCCTTGCAAAGAAGAGAACATCGCTCAAACTCTTTTTTGTGCCGGATATAAAGACGCGGAGTGCATCTGCCCTATACTTCTCATTTATGGAGGCTGACACATCCCTATCGTACGTCTTTATTGTTTTGTTCACAAGGAGAGTCAGCTTTTTCTCTACTTCACCATAAAATTGCAATATAGTCATATTTCCCTGCCGAGGCGTAGAAAGCTCCTGCTCTATTAAACAGGACGTTTGACCGTTTTGACATTTAATAGCCCTAAAATTCAATGCCGTATTGAAGGAGGCCAGCGTCATGCCTGCTGTTCCCTTTATTTTGTTTCTAATAATGGCCACTGCCTGGTAGTGCTTAGAACTACCCTCGTAATCTTCAAAAATTTTATAAGCGATTTGAGCCGCTTGTCTCCAGGAGACGTAACACTCCTGCTTTCCATCGAACTCTGGTAACGACTTCACTATCTCTAATGATTCATCACATTGTATCCCCGTACGTATTTCTACGTCCTTATATGGCACAACCTCAGGAGTCCTGACAACAATATCACTAAATTTCTTATTAAGCTCTTCAATCTGCTTATCAAATGTTTGTTTTTGTGATCTTAAGGCGGCACCGATGGCAGTCTTCACCAGCACTCTCAACTGATCAGCATTTATCGCCATATTCCACCAATTTTTCCTATCAAATCCTGTCTTATTTTTCCTTCTTTCCACTTCTAATTTCTCTAGGTTCACAAGTATTTTATCTAATTCGTTCGAATTTTTATCATTCATGAAGGATAGGTCCACATCAAAATTAAAGTTTAATTAGAATATACTAAATCAACTCGTGTAAAGATTCACATAAACATTGTCAACAATTACAAAATTACTTCAATTTAAATATTTTTAACTATATAAATTAAAAAAAAAAAAAAATGGATTTTTGTAAAGGGCTTTCAAAATTGATTTATGTCTTTTTTTATTTGTATTTAATTTTAAATAACTGAATAATTTTTTAAGGTCTACATTTTTTTACAGAAATTCCTTAATTTAATTATTTTCTAGACTTACAATTTTTTCATAATTGGTTAATTAGATGAGTTTACTGTAATAGGTTGCTTTTGATGTTGATGCTCTAAAGGGCTTTTGTTCAACCTGCTGCTACTGATGCTGTAAGGGGCTGTTGTTGGCCTTGTTGATATCGATGTTGGTGTTGTGAAAGGGTTGTTGTGAACCTTGTCGCAGTTGATGTTGAGTTGCTGGTTGTTTTTGCTCGAAATTGTTTTGATTGTTATTTTATTTGATCCTTGTTCTTGTGGAAAAAATCTATTATCTATTTTTTATTCTTTCGTTTGTTCTTTGTTTGAATTTACAATTAAAGGATTTTCCTTTAAAAAATTATATTCACAATTTTAGTTTTCACAATAAAATAATTATTTGAAATTGTTTTGCTTGTTATTTTGATTGATCCTTGCTTTTGTGGAAAAAGTTTTTATCTATTTTTTATTCTTTCGTTTGTTCTTTGTTTGGCTTTACAATTAAAGGAATTTTCTTTTTTTAAAAAACAAATTTTCACAATAAAAATTATTTTCACAATTTTTAATCTTCACAATAAAAAATTATTTTCACTTCTTATTGCCCCACGTTGGGCGTCAATTAATAAAACACTTGTTAACTGTGTTATGACTCTGTTAAGAATGAATTTTCTTTATTTAAAAAATTATAATTACAATATTTTTCAAAAATGCTGAATCTTATTTTATTTTAAGAAACAAAATTATAATATTTCTCCGTTACCCAAAAATGCTGATACCATGTCTGCGACCTGTTTGCAGTTTTTAGGTAACAGAAAAAAGGTGTAATATGAAACGGTAAGTAAAGTGAAGACTAAACTTTTTTTATTTTTTTTTTATTTTTTATTTATGTATTTATTTGCAATCTATTTAAACAAAATAATAAGCAAATCTTATGATAATTTACAATTACTTAGTTTATTAGGTTTCAGTAAACCTAATAAAACCGATAAAACTTAGATTTTACTTCAATATTATCTCCTGAATGGTAAGTCAAGTATATGAAATCTTTTAAGTCGCCGTATTCCTTCACTGTCGTCTAAGAGTGTTATAGCTAACAAATTAGAATGATCACTCAGCCTTTGAAGGTATTTTAAACTGAAGTTGTTTATCTCTTCCTTTATTGTTGATATGTTGAGATCGTTATGTATACATCGGTTGCTTACGTACCAAGGGTCATTCGTAATAAAGCGTAGAGTTTTAGACTGATATCTCTGAATTATTTCAATGTTAGAGTTACTCGCTGTTCCCCAGAGTTGCAGCCCATAGGTCCAAATTGGCTTTAGAATAGCTTTATAAAGGATGATTTTGTCTTGAATGCTTAATTCAGACTTCGGTCCGAGAAGCCAATACATTTTTTAGTTTTTAAATTTAAATGTTTTCTTTTCGAAACAATATGGTCCTTCCATGTAAGTCTTCTATCTAAATGAAGTCCCAAATATTTAACTTTGTTTGCTTTTGGTATACTGCTCCCATTTAAATAAAGTGTTGGGCTATCTCCTTTTCTTAGTGCAAATGTAACATGTACAAATTTTTGTGAATTTACCCTAAAATTTTCAATTTTTTAAGCCATTTTTCAATTGTATATAAGTACCTTTTTAATGCAGCAGAGGCTTCAACAATCGACTCGTTCGATGATAATATGGCTGTGTCATCCGCGTACGTTGCTACTGTTAAGTTATCATCTACTGGCATATCCGAAGTATAAATCGTATATAAAATAGGACCTAGCACACTTCCCTGAGGAATCCCGGATTTAATGAATCCAAAGGTAGAATCATATCCATTTACATGGACATAGAAACGTCTGTTCTGTAAATATGATTTTAATAATAAATAATAAGGTGCTGGAAGTAAATTTTTTAGTTTGTTTAGAAGACCGTAATACCATACTCTATCAAACGCCTGACTTATGTCTAAAAACACAGCCGAACAAAATAATTTTCCTTCGAGTGAGTTCCTTATTTCCTTTACCACGCGATGACATTGCTCAGGTGTGGCATGTTTATGCCTAAAACCAAATTGATGATCGGGAATAATGTTTTTTCTTCTAAAATTGGTAGTAACCTCTTTAACAAAAGTCTTTCAAATAATTTAGAAAATACGGGCAAGAGACTTATTGGTCTGTAGGATGATAACTCTTGGTAAAAACTTGGATAATAATTTAGTCTCAATATAGCGTTGAATAAAGTTGCCAAGTAAATAATACCCTTTCTAAGTAATAATTTTACAACTTTTGTATCAATTAAGTCGTACCCCGAAGATTTTTTATTATTAAGTTTTTCTATTGCAGCAATTATTTCGGACGGCGAAATGCTTTTAATGGGACGATCCAATTGGCAAACAACATCTAAAAAATTTATTATATCGTCTTTCTCAGGTGAATTACATAAATTAAAAGGTGTAAACGATCGCTCTAAGTACTCCTTAAACACCTCAGCTTTGCGACTATTAGATCTGCACCATTGGCCATTTTCCGATCTAACTGGTATATTCCGATATACAGGGCGTTTAAGGTATTTTGTGGCTTTCCAAAGACTGTATGCATCTGTTCTAGATACATTTAGAGTTTTCAAGTAGCCGGAATCATTTTATATCATCAATCGGAATCATTTTTATATTCTTTTAGACGCTTTTTTAAATAGTTTGAAGCTCTATTCCAATTAGCTTTATCAATTGGGCTACGGCTGGTTTTATATATTCTGCGTAATAAGAGTTTGTTCCTTATAAGTTCTCTTATTTCAAAAGATATTTGAACATTTCTACCTAACTTTTGGGGATTCTGAGGTGTATATAAATACGCAGCTTCATATATTACATTATTGAACGTTTCTATAGCATCGTCTACTTCAATATCGCTCTTAAGAGAAATGTTTAAGCTTATATTATTTTCAATATATGAGCTGAAAGCTTGAGTGTTTGTTCGACCATTAACAATATTGTAGCACTTTGGAACGGAGTGATAAAGGGTGTTAAATGTTACTATTACTGGACTATGATCAGAGCTTAAGTCATCAGAATCTAGTATGTCCAATTGCGCTCTGGGTATACCATTAAAGATTATGATTAGATCAGGGATTTTTGAAGGATCGGTTGGCCAATACGTTGGTATACCAGTAGATAGTGAAGAGTAGTAATTTTTAGTGATACATTTACAGAGTTCTCTTCCTTTTGGATTTGATATACGTGAACCCCACCACGAATGTTTTGCGTTAAAGTCACCACCAACAATAAAACGGCGCCCAAATTGTTTGAAGAAGTCATCATATTGTTCGCACTTTATGTTGTGTCTGGGAGGACAATAAATTGAAAAATTATTAACATCGTTGTTGTTGCATTGGATTCTAACACCAGCGGATTGTAAGAATTACATCTCAATAGGATTTAGGACTTCATATTTTATATTCGATTTTATTAGTATAACTGCACCAGCATGAGCTCTGTTATCGGGATGATTTGCACAAATAGTGTCAAAATTTTTAACTTTAAAATACGTTCTATCCGTAAAGTGCGATTCCGAAATCAAAAATATGCCAATAAAATTGTTAGCAAGAAAAATTTCAACTTCATTGTAATGCATTCCATACTGCTATTCTTAAATTTATTTGCATATTTTAGACATTAGCATAGTCACCATATTCATCAGACTTTCCATCATACTTTCTAGTTTTTCAAGCCGAGTGTTATAGTCTAGATTACTCGTTTTCAAAGCTTCAGAATATGACATATTGTATCTGTTGTTATTAGGTTCATTATTAGACACACCATTAAGTTGAAGGTAGTCCTTATTATTAATAGAAAAATTAGGATTTCTACGTTCATTTGAATATATTCCTTGCCTGTTTGATCTCTTTGTAATAAGGCCTTGATAAATTTTACAGCCCTTGTAATTGGCATTGTGATTACCCAAGCAATGCAGACAACGTGGTGGTGAGCTTAGTTGTTTTGTGCATTCAGATGTAGAGTGATCCAGTCTGCATTTGACACATCTAAAAGGTCTTTTACAATATGCCTTAGTATGTCCATATAATTGGCAACGATGACATTGTACCAAATCAAAAGATCTAATTGGTGGCTCAATTTTAACAAGGCAATTGTTAATAGTTTTCAAATTATAAATCTCCTTATTATTGCTTTTGGGATCCAATTCAACATAAAATAGAGAAAGTGGTTCCTTTGTAACTCGACTCTTAATATTTGTAACACTTCTCACATGATGATCTAACGATAATAACACCGCCCTAACATCTTCGGGGGGAGTTGAATAGTGAAGACCCTTAATAACTACTTTAAAAGATCTATCCTGCTTTAACTGAAAGGTATGATAGCAAATCTTAGAGCTTTCAAAATATTTAACTATTTTTCTATACGAATCTGCATTTTTGGTCATTAATCTTATTTCACCCTGTTTCAAAGACTTATAATTAAAATCACTTTGTAATATTACAGAGCTTATTTTTTTTATCATAACACTTATATTTTCAACAAAAGGAATGTAAAGTGGCGGTGGTTTTGGTACGGTTTCTTTTTCAACTTCGCTTTCCATATTATCGCTATCAATGGCTGCATATTTGTTGTTAGATGACGTTGTTGGTTGCTGTGAATAAAGGGCTCGCTTTTGTTGGTATAATTTTGGCGATTCTTTACACTTGCGTTCATTAGGCACTGTTTGCTAAACTTGCTCCATCTCATCGCTATTGCTTTCTTCACCACCAGTACTCATGCTGGCAGGTAGAAATTGTTATTGTTCAACATATAAGTAGGTCGTAAAAAATTACTTATTTAGTGTTGTTTTTAACACGACCTTTTTGTATTATGTTATGTTTTAAAAATTTTGGTTGTTAATTCTTCTTTTTTTCTTATTTTTTTTATATTATTGTTTTTGCAAAAAGTCACGGCACTTTCAATGTTTAAATATTTTAAACATTTTAAATATTTTGCCTACAAAGTATTGTTTTTTTCTATTTTTTTTATTTTTTATTTTTTATTTTCACTTCTTCACAACGCACTTCTGTCCTTAATGACAATCGATCAAAGACTCAAAGACTAAACAAATACAAAAATATAAAATAATGTTAAATATAAAAAATATATTAAAATAAATTCTAACTAATTTGTAGTCGTGTTAACTTGTACAATAATTATTATATTATTAATTATACAGCAGCTGATATCAAAATTCAATGTTGTATGTGGACATGTAATAAGTTGCAATCAAGGCAAATTCATAGAAGGTAGGCTTATCTCTACAACAAATACAACAATGCAAAAACAACAGGCATTTTTTTTTTGTAAAAGTGTATTCAACTTGTCAAAAAAATTAACCCTCAAACCTCCATAGGAAATTAAAGCAATTAAGAAAACTAAATAAATTTTATATATTGAAAATTCTTATGATTTTTATATCATGCTAAATTACACAATAGTGCAGCACCTGTAAATTAAAAAAAATTATCAACTGCAAACGTTATTTCTTATTTATTATTGTACCAATTAAAATTCATGGAATTCTTTTTTTTTTTTAGTAATTCATCACTTTCATCTTAGCGTTAAAGGTTTAAATATTGTTAATCATCTTGCAAAATTTTTAATATAATTGGCTTTAAAATAGTAATCCTTAAGAATTTCTAGAGTGCGTATCGTTAAGGATACATGCGGTACATATGAGGGTTTATGGCTAATATAAATACGAAATTGAATATCGACACAAAATACAAACAAAACAAAAATTTTTTTTGACAGTATAAAACTCCTCAGCTGTTGACATACTCCCACCTGTTATGAATTCGCCTTGGTTGCACTAATAAAGTCACATAATATGGTGTTTTGCTTTTCTATGTATGTAGTTACTTTGTTAAGAAGAACTTCCGAAAATTCGCAGGCTTACAATCCCTTTAAAAGATTTCCATGCGTAAAAATTTGTCTCTTCTGGAACCATTTTTAAATTTGTTTGCGAAACATTGGGCCTGTTCGTAAATGCATCACTTCGCTGCATATTATGCGCATCATGTTCATAAACGCAAACCTTGGCAGCACTGCAGCTATCAAATGTTCGTAAATGCAACACTAAAGCATATTATGCGCAAATAAACACAAAACACTAATCATAAAAATAGCTGATGCATTGAATGAGTGAGTACAAAAATTTTATATTTTTTATTATTTATTCTTATTTATTTTACTCTTTTCTAGCCTCGAAGGTGAAGGCAAAAATGTAAAATTATTAACAACCAGGCTAGAAATGGAAAATGAATTTATAGGCGGGAGAAAGAACGAAAGTGGGGTTAAGTGCTAAAATTAAAGAATTTGATCCAGAATTTAGTCACTCTAAAGAACAATCACAAGAAAATTTTTAAACCTAAGAACAATGTACAAAATAATCAAACAAAGGAACAAAGAGTCTGGAAGGAGTGCCACAACATTTTCGTTTTTTGACGACTTCGATGGCACAAGACATTCCATCGATCCACCGGCATGTAATTTGGCGAGTTCATTGGAGGATATTTTGATTGAAAGTAATTCGGAAAATTTTGTTTGTGTTTGTTCGTTGGTAAATGCAAACAAATAAATGAGCAAAAAAGCATCATCAACATGTGATTAGCAGTGTGGGTGCAAAACAATCAGCGCAGTGATGCATTTACGAACAGGCCCATTGTCTTTTAATTTATGAATTCTCTAAATTGCTTAGGATTTTTGTATCAACGAAATTAATATTGAAATGTGTGTGTGTGTTGGTTGTTGTTGTTTACTTTTTCATGCTATATATATGTATATGTATGTATATGTACGTAAAATTACACCATATCAACTTTTTTTTAATATTTTGCAACTAATTGAATGGTGTAGGGTAAAGCGACAATAATAAACGCAATAAAGTACTCAATAACACTATATAGTTCATGGATACATTTAGCTAGATAAATTCAAATTAAATACTTTAAATGAAACAAGTTCCTTGCGAAGTTATAAAATAATTTTTCAAAAGATTCTTCCTCTTTAATTTATGGTCTGGTATTTTATTGCAAATATCTGGTAACGTAATGTTAACCTCATTTCTACCATATTCATTAAAAATTGTGCAATTTTGTATCTTTCTTGTGCTCGGCGCCTTGTGGTATACTCATGATCAATAATCTTGAGAAATCTGTTATTGGTATACATATGCTCTTAATGTTTAAGACATTAAGCTTCGATGCAAGATTTAAATTCCTGAGATTCGGATTTGCAGTTTGTTCCGTTCTATTATCTACGATGTTGCTCTCGTTGTATGGCTGCGTTTTGCCATTATTTTGTGTTGGATATGGAGTGATATTAATTTGTCGTCGTCGTGCGTTATATTTATTGGTATTCGGTTCGTTGTAGACTTTGTTGTTATATTTGCTGTGATGTTTATTGCTGTATTAGTTGTAGTTTCTGTTGTTCTAGTTATGTCGTCGTTGATCGCTCTTAGTGATATGTTGATTACTTGTTATATTACTTATTGCAGTAAATTGTTGTGTTTCGTAGAATGCTGCTGCTGTTACTTGAGTGAATGTTGCAGTTTATTCTATTGTAAATTTTTTTGAAAGTTTTTAAGTATTTGATTTTGTGTGTTCTGAAGTATTCTGCAATGTGTTGAGCCGCCCTTGCGGTGATGCAGTGGCTTGGATGATTGAGCCATACCTGGCCAATTCATCAGCTTTACATTACCTGGAATGTCGTTTTGACGTGGTACCTTCAATTTCGTTTATATATCTGTGACAACTGTACACCGTTTTGAAGTTTATTACAACGAAACCGTAAACAAAGTATAATAATATTGCTATTGGTGACATTTCCATTCGTATCCAATAATCTTATCGATTCGGGTATGCGCATCGATTCCGACAATTTCAAGTAACACAGTTTTGATTAATCTGAAGGCATCTGCAAAATTCCAAACCGAGTCGTCTATCGGGAATTGATGTCCAGAACTTCCTTCCGATAGTCTTAAATTTCTTTAGATTCTTGGCGTCACCAATATTTGATTCCTGGATTTTCGATAGCGAGGAATAACTATAGTAACTTCTATAAGTCTCTGCGATCATTATTTCTGGCAGCTGCAATGCTAAACAGACCTTCTGCGGACTCAGCTTTTTAAACTTAGAGGTAAACTGTGTTTGGACGTCATTTCACATATGCAACCAGTTTATTGACTCAAGGATATACAGAAGAAATCTGATGTTATTGATTTTGGACTAATGAAAGGTGTGCCTAGTCATTAGGCCATTTGTTTACTATTGTTACAATCATTTTACCAACGATTGCATACATCAGAGATCATTGAATGAAAATATGCAATTGAAAACAACAAAGGTCGTAATTGCTTCCATCACTAATTTTAATGAAATAATTAATAATGCCGTACAGTGAGTTACTTTTATCCGTTCTCAGACTGGGTTTTACAGAGTTTGTTCTATTGGTGTGGAAAGTTGGTTCCTGCTTAAAGACGGGCTACCTAAATAGTGGCAACAGAACAGATCACTCTAACAGAAAATCATTTCCAAGGAATACACAAAAATTTTTAGAGAATTCCTTGAATCTTAGATAATTGTAATATTACCCTCAAGAGGGTATGGTTGTACCCAAGCCTGATAAGGACTACACATAGCCGGAATTTTAGAGGAACATATGTAGGTTTATTATAATACACTTTTTTCAAAGACTGTTGATGTTGTCGTGCCACTATTGACGAATAAAAAGAATAGCTTATTTTCTTATGGCGCATGGCGACACATCAACTGATCAAATTTACATATGTGTTCGTAATATTTATTTTGCTTAGCACACAACAAAATTTACTCCGCCAAATTTCATTTCAAAAGTGTCGTGAAGAAGAAAACAACATATGTATAAATTTTATCGCAAAATATTTCTATTGTTTTTTTGAATAGTTTTTTTAGTCGTGAAAGAACAAATGATTCTTGGTTGGAAATATTTCTTTGTTGTTAATTTTTTTTTAAATATGAAGACTTGTTTACAACAAAACATTAATTACGTTTTATTCAAAAGTTAAAAGTAGAATGAAAAGACAAGAATTAACATGAATGAAATGAAATAATCGCTAATTCAGTGTCAAATACACAACAATTCTTCTCCTTTATCATCAGCACCTAGGGAGAATAAACGAGGCGCCTTTTTCTGGTCCTTGTCGACCTACGCACTGGGATATGAGGCCGTTGCGATGAAGAGGATTCAGGGTTCCCATCATGTGTAGTTAATGCTTCTAATTGTGGTTGGATTGGCTGAACTTCCTTTTCCGGACTTTGGTTGGCTAGATCACTACCAGTATTGCAATCACCTCCTTCCGTTGTTGTTGTTGAATATGAGCTGGGTTGGATTGGTGTGAAATAGTTCAAGTCACTTCCAGACACTTCACTCCTTCCTTGTGGTGACATTTGAATAGAGGAAAATCTTCTAATAACAGGATCTTGAATGCTCGTTTGTGCCTTGGGTGTTGTTCTGCTCGTAACATCGTCTTCACCAGTATTCCTTATTTAGCCTATATGCCGTTTAACACGTTTACCTTTATAGTCTACTTCGTAATGCAAGTCACCCAAGCGTGTTAATATAGTGCCAAGCAACCACTTTTCCATTCGTGGATTTCCAGACAAAAACTGTACACTTGTGCCTTTATCAATTGTTCTATACGTTGGTGAGAATTGCATGTATTGCTTTTCCATAACTGAGGTTGGAATGTCCGTAGGGTAGACGAGATCCATTCGAGTGCGAATAGTACGGCCTAAAAACTATTGTGAAGGGGACTGACCCGTTGTTGAGCGTAGGGCTTTTCGATATTGTCTGAGAAATTCATTGAGGTTTTCTTGAAGTGTGCGTCTGGTTGTGCCCATATTCTTTAAAGCATCCTTAACGGTCTGAACATATCTTTCCACCTGCCCGTTGCTTGATGGATGGTAAGGTGCTGATCGTTTGTGATACTTAACACCAACCATGCCGAGATAATTTCTGAATTCGGCGGAAGTAAAGCACGTTCTATTATCAGAAACAATGGTAACGGGTTCTCCGTAAGCAGCAAAAAACTCGTCAAGCACATTTACCGTCGCCGCAGTGATGACTGAGTTAGTAATTTTCACCTCGACCCACTTACTGAAAGCATCAGTAATTATTAGCAACATTGCGCCTTCAAAAGGACCGGCGTAGTCAACGTGGATACGCTCCCAGGATCCTTTGGGATATTCCCAGTAGTGTTGACGAAACTTGGTTGGGTTTACGGGCATTACGAGCGCAGTCAGCACATTTCCGAGCAATGTTCTCTATATCAGCATCAATGCCAGGCCAATACACAAATGATCTCGCCAGACCTTTCATCTTAACGACTCCCAGGTGCGCAGTATGCAGGTCGTCCAGTATTCCTCCACGAAGAGTGTCGGGAATTACAGCTCTGTGATCATAAGTAAGGCAGCCAGTAGTGAGTTTGTAATTAGTTTCAGGTTCTCTGAATCCATATTGTTTCAAATTCTATCCTTCTTCAAGTAAGCGTAAAATATATCCCAAGTGCTCATCTTCAGATGTTTCACGAACAACTAATTGGTTCCTTACGGGAAATTGCCTTATTTGGTTGGTCATAAAATTATTGAAGCCATCGTAATCCCACTCAGGTGTTGTATTGGGATCATGAGTCTGGATTTGTAATATTGTGTCGTTGCGGATTGCTGCAGAATAATAATTTGCATTAATATTGGTCTTGGTATTCCTAAATTCAATATCAAAATTAAAAATTGAAAAAAATCTGCATAATTTGACACCCTGCTGATGCACAATACTGGTAACAATTTGTGAGGGTGTAATATCTGGGACAGAGGCTTATGGTCGGTTACTAAAGTCTAATGGCGTGCATACAAGTACAAGAAAACTTCTGGCCTCTTTATCCATTTGGGGGTACTTCTGTTCCGTGGGTGTTAAAGTGCGGCTTGCATACGCCACCGCTCTTTCCAGTTTGTTGGTAACTCGCTGTGACAAACAGCACCTAGACCCGTTTTGCTAGCATCCGTAGGCAAAACAAGAGGTAGGCTCGGGTCATACGGCATAAGCACTTGAGTTGATATTAAAGCTTTTTAATATCTTGATATGCACCTTCTGCTGCATCCGTCCATACAAATTCATTATTCAAAAGAACATCCCGGAGCGGCCGATCTCTAGTGGATAAGTTTGGGATAAATGAACTGTAATACGTGGCCTTGCCCAAAAACAGTTGAAGCTCCTCCACATTCGTGGGTTTGGATGCATCTCTAACCGCCTCAATATGTTTATCCGATTTATGAATGCCGGTAGAATAAATTCTATGTTCAAGAAACTCAACAGCAGGGCCGCATATATACTACGGTTAAGGCGCAGTCCTTGTTGTCGTCGTCGGTCTAGTGTTGTCTGAAGGGTAAGAAGCATAGTATCAAAATCGACAGCGTAAATTAATGTCATCAAAAAATTTACATATATTCGCAATGCCCTGTAACACCGTTTCCATTCGTCGCTGCCAAATGGCAGGGATATTCGCCGCACCGTATACGGCCCTGGTAGGGCGAATGAGTCCATATGTTGGCGTATTAAATGGCAAGGCGTGACTAAATTCTCCATCTATTGGTAAGTGAGAATACGCATCTGTAATATCAAGATGACAAAAAATTTTGGCCCACTCATTTTGTTAAACAGGTGTTCAGCACGGGGAATTGGGTACTCGTCTCTAATTATCCTCGGATTAAGTGTGGGTTTATAATTGCCCGTGATTCTAATCTTACCATTCTTCCTGGTGACATGTGTGGTCGATGCCCATTCCTAGAATTCAACGCGTTCATAAAACCCAGATGCTATTTTGGAATCTATTTCGGCAGCATAGGATTCACGTAGTGCGATTGGTATTTCCCTCGCCTTTGAGAATACCGGTATAATATTCGGTTTAAAATGGCATTTTATGGGTGGTCCGACTAATTTACCTGCTTTTTCGCCAAAGACATCGTCATATGAATTCAAAATTCGTTGAAGGGTTTCAATCTGGTTAGAAGTCAATGATGGCGTGGCTACTTTTATAATATTTAAATGATCTGATGTCTAAAATAGTTTCTTAAAATCGATTTCCTTCGTGAACTGTGAAATCCACTCCCTTCCAAACAGGGAGTCGAAGTTGCCATCAACTACATAAACATTAAGTCTGCGAGTTGTCGCACCCACCTTGACGTTCACTGGTGCCCGACCCAAGCATTGTACCTTGTGACCCGTGTAGCTGCAAAAATTTCTATCCGTCCTCCGCAGACGACCAGTAGCTTTAATTTGCTGATATTCAACCTTGCTTATCATACCGCATGGAGCACCGGTGTCCAATTCCATTTGGATGACGGTGCCATTTATAGTCGTACTTATCATTCTCTTACATGTTTTCACGACATTTAATTTATGAATACTCTCCACGAAGTCTATTTCAGTTTCGGGCTCCTCGGTCAGTTGAGATGTTTTCGAATTACACACTCTAGAAATGTGGCCTGTCTTTCCACAACTATAACATTAAAAAATTTACATACCTTCCTTTGATGTTGGCCATCACAACCATAACAAACCGTATTCGACCCCTTCTGTTCATTAGTATCCCTCTTGATACGATTGTCACCTTGTCTCACATTAGGACCGTGCCTTTTCTCGTTCCTCCGTTGTGATAAAGTACCTACTTTGTTCGTGAGGTCAGCAGGTTGAGATAATGTTACTGATGTTTTCATATCAGTTGTTGCCTGATGAGATGACTCCAAAGCGTCAGCTATTTCATATGCTTCTTTAAACGTAGAAGGTTTCTTCGCAATAATCTCATCACAAATGGGTTGTGATTTCAATCCCACTAAAAATTGTTCAATCAACATTCTGTCAAGAAATTCCGCGTACTCACAGAATGATGTTGCCTGTTTAAGCCTCAAAGCGGAATTTGCCATCCTTTCACCATTTTCCTGCAACGTTCGCCGGAACTTAATACTTTCCGCGTACTTATTCTTCTCAGTATCGAAATGTGCTATTAATGCTTTCTTTAATTCACTGTATGTAGCGTTATCAGGAGATCGTGGGCTCATCAGCACTTCTAAAGCGTTATTCAATTCGGTACCAATATTCACTCTGGCATAATTTGCGTATTCCTCTTCCGGAATCTTACTTAATTTTAAAGCCCATTCAAATCTAAAATAATCACATACTGTAATTTCATCTGTAGATCTATACTCCGGGACAGAAAAACGTGGTGGTTTTGGATTCGTAGAAATTTGTTGATGTGGGACACTGTTCAATACCGTCTGTGTTGCCTGTTGTACTGCCTGCCGGATAGCATCATCAATCACATTCGTCAACGGTTCAATTTGTTCAGGATTCATGGTCACTGTGGAATTTGCACTTAGAATCCCACTTCTGACACCACTTATAAATATGAAGACAACAAAACAAATTAAGTACGTTTTATTCAAAAGTTAAAAGTAGAATGAAAAGACAAGAATTAACATGAATGAAATGAACACAAAGAAAAATGAATGAATATAAAATAATGTTGTCAATGTATGAAATGAAATAATCGCTAATTCAGTGAAATACAACAATTTTTTTGGAAATTATTTAAAAAAATTAAAAAAAAAAAATGTAATGAAAATAAACTATATAATCAAAATAAACTATTATTTATTTGTGGGGTCATTAGTGGTACTTGGGTTGGTTGTGGACTGTTTATAGTAAACGTATTTGCATGGATTATTGTCGATTGGGTTGACGTTGAGCTATATCCGCTGTTGGTGTCGTACATAAAATATTATGCTGCATACAGTTCCTACGTAATGTTCCCATTTATCCCTCCAAAAGAATTTATTTTTTGAATTTTTC
Organism: Sarcophaga subvicina; assembly: GCA_936449025.2. Classification (NCBI taxonomy): domain Eukaryota; kingdom Metazoa; phylum Arthropoda; class Insecta; order Diptera; family Sarcophagidae; genus Sarcophaga; species Sarcophaga subvicina. The sequence continues at coordinate 58,077,766 of OW388082.2, read as the reverse complement.
CTTTAAGCCGAACTCATGGACCTAGCTTCCAGCAAGTTGATTCGGCGGCTGCTAGAGGCTAAACTTATTAACTCGTCAGTTGCATCAGACTTTTTTCGTTTCCAGGGCTCTTAGAGTTCTCCTAACTGTTTAGGTGCTTTTCAATAAAAAGTCACCGAACCACAGTGGTCGAAATACGCAATCTGACGTCATTTAATTTAAAACAGCGTTGAAACATAATTAGTTATTTTTGTTTCACTTGGAAAAGTATAAAAAATTAAATTTTAAACACATTTCATTTATTTTAATAATTTAGATATAAAAAAATTGCACAATTGATTAAAGGCAAAAATACGTTTCTAATCAGAATCAGAATTATAAGAACAAACGGCGTCTTGTTTTGGACGTCATTATCTACTATTATTTGGTTTCGGGAATATAAAGAAGAGCGTTTAGAGATCGAGGAAATAAGAGGATCAGAAGAGAAGAGAAGTGAATGCATCAAATCTTCCATTGTGTTTTTTCTTTCTTTCTTGAATTTTTTCGTGTAAGCTGTTCTCTAAAATTCCTTAGATCCTTATTTCTCGATTCCTGGGCTTCTTCAGACATCATCTCTATTGGAAGAAATACGTGGTTGATAATATCGGCACCATGAATTAAAATTTTGTGCACGGAAGACGGCATATAAAACCATGGATATAGCGCAACAAATATTTCTGTTGTTTGCATACAATACATTTGAAATGCATGTGTATTATATATGCATATGATGGTTATATGTTTGCATTTCTTATTTTTGTACCAGTTTGCATAAGTTTGTAGGAATGTTTTGAGAAACCGCCGTACACGTATAGACGCAAGGCTTCATCGGGCGTATATGCAATAGGTTTACTAACCACTGAAGCAATAGTTTTAGTCTTAGCTGCAGCTTCTTTGTCAGAATGTACCATTGATACCACTTCAGATGTACTTTTTTTCCGCTTTGTGTAAACTAACGCGGGTGACCACTACAAGCTCCTCACAAGGAGTTTCATTCACAAGTTATGAAACTTTGTTTATTTGAGTTTTTGGGGAGCATTCTGCGAACTCCTTTTGTAGGTCGTCCAGCATTATGACTTGTTGTTAGTTGCTCAAATCATGTTTCTCAGATCGTGCATTTCGACTAATGTGCGAACTCTGGGCCGGTCTATTATAACTATAGAAAGTTCTTAGCATTGTTCAAATGGCAATAGTGGATGCAAACTTTGAATTCGTTATGGCCGATTTTGGCACAAACGGAAGATTGTGTATTAAGCAATATAGGATTCGAAAGGGCATTATTTGAAGATGAATTGAATTTGTTAAAACCATGCCTATTGTCATCAAACGATAAAGAAAAGTCTTTTGTTTTTGTTGGATATGATGCATTTCAATTAACTAACAATTTGATTAAACTTACTCCCAAATAGTTTCTCGATTTTGAGTTTTACTAGAAGCAATTGAACTTTTGCCCGAAAAAGTTCAAACGATTGTATTAACTTGTTGCTATTTACACAATTTCTTAAGAAAGAAGGAGTCCAATGATTACTTTTCTGTAGGAGCAGTTAATAGTGAGAACTTGAGAAATGGAAGTATTGCAGAAGGAGAAAAGATTGCCCTTCTACATCATTGTAAATTCTTGTGAAATTCACTGCTAAATTAATTAGGGACCGATTTGGAACTATTTTAATAATGAAGGTCAAGTCACTTGGCAAAAAAATTGTAAGCCACAAATTAAACAACATATGTATAAATAAAAGAAATGTATATTTTAACAGTAATTTTATTGTATGATTATTTATTTGTAAAGCCGAAAGTCCTTACCATGCGTTTCATGCGACTTGAATTACATGCTTTTCGCACATTCTATGCGTTTTTTATTGCGAGTTAAGCCGTAAGTCCGTACAATCCGTTTCATGCGACCTTACGTTTCATACGTATACCAAAAAAGTAGAATCAGTGTAGTTGTTTCGGGCAAGTTACGGAAGATGCATATAATGCATAGACGCATAGAATGCATATACACATAGAATGCATCAAGTAGGTTTACTTTAAACTTAGGCATGACAAATTATATACTATTCTGAATAGTTTCGATAAATATGTTTAGATAAATATAAATAGTGCATTACTATTTTCGAATTTTTTATGGGTTATAAAAATATTAATAAAAACATATTTTATAATAAAGTTTACTACTAATTTAAGAGGAAAATACATAAAAATAAATTTTTTAACACATTTCTTTCATGAACAAAATTTATATACTAGTTATTGATTGGTTTTTTATACTGAGGGTCATCTCTTTTGAATTTATTAATTTGTAAACAAGAAAAATAACTGAAAATTAACTGAAAACACTTGTCGTACGTTCTTTTGAAGCCTTTCGTAGGCCTTAGCAGCATAAAATATCATATATGTAAATTCATGTAATTAATTCCATAAATTCTTTTAAAATCACAATTTGATTTCCATTTTTCCCAAAATTGCTAATTATTTTACCACAACAGCTGATCAAAACAAAAAAACAGTCGCATAAAACGCATTGTGTGTAACTTGTAATAAAACCGCTTAGAATGCAAGAATCGTATGTGACGCAATATCGCATGAAACGGATGGTATGGACTTTCGGCTTTTGTCTTACCTTTTAATTATATCGCTGGGTAAATAGTCTAATTAATACTGTCGGAGGAGAATGACTGCCTTCGCGAAATATCTATAAATGTAAACAGGTTGTTTGTGTATTTCTTTACATTTGTCCTTGTAGTGTTGTTGCTTATTAGTTTACTTTGTTTACCCCTTTTTATACATTGATGTTGTTGCTATATTTTTGCTAATTCGATGATCATGTAAACAAGTCCATTGTTTTTGTATCTTTTGTTTATTCTTTGATCATGTACACAAGTTCATTGTTTTGTTTTTCGAGCTGTTTTTTATCATTTTAATAACACCATTTCCACTTTCGTAACACTGCCGCCCACTTAAGCCTGTTCGTCCCGAATAGGCTAATTATCTTTTCTCCCATGTTTCGCCAGTCGCTCTATGCGTACGACATTCATTTTGGCTCGGGGGCTGTTAGCTTTCTGTATCCTGTACACAACATCATTTAACCTTTTACTTATTTTATAAGGTCATTCCCAGATGGTTTGTAGCTTGGGAGATAATCCTTTCTTCCGCTTTGGGTTGTAAACTATTCTATTGTCCCTCATGGAAGCCTTTCGTATTTGCTGCACAATCATATCTGGCTTTCATTCTATCGCTGACCATTTTTATACGTGTGCGCACAAATTTATAAAGTTCATTTAGACTTTCCTATTTTCTGTCTCTATGACGGGCTTAACACCAAACTGTAAGTCACCAGAATGTGAGTACTTTTCAATTTTTTATTTCCTATTCGAATAGAATTATCATTATTAAAGACAAGTTTGTTATTCCCATATCGCCAACTCCCGTTTTCATCAATGTTGAAACCATAAGTTTTATCTAAACCTTTATTATTCATAAGAAGTTGAACATTTGTAAGTAGTGTTGATGATACGTCAAAATTACTGTTTGTGAATTTTATACGTTTTCTATCATTGTTTATATCACAACGGTTTTTTCTTTTTTGAAAATGAGCGTGTTGTTTTTTTACGTTTTTTATATTGGTCATAATTATCATCTAATGTAGATGTATTCTTTCGCTTTAAATTCTTTTCAATCAAATGTGTTGTTTTATTTCTTTTTGTATCATTATTCAGTATAGTTTTGCTTTTTCGTTTGAGTGTATTAGCTTGTACATATTCCTGGTCAACTTCGTTGTTGTGGTCATAATATCATCAAATATAGATGTATTCTTTCGCTTTAAATATTTTTCAATTGAATGTGTTGCTTTATTTCTTTTTCTATCATTATTCAGTATAGTTTTACTTTTTCGTTTGAGTGTATTAGCTTGTACATATTCCTGTTGAACTTCGTCGTTGTTATTGTTGTCGTTGTTATAGTTATCATGAACATTTACATTTGCTTCATGCGGTGATAAAACGTTATTAAATAAATGTGATTTACTGTTTGCAGTTTGTTTATTATAAAATTTTTTCTTTCTATTTGTTCACTGACCTTATGCTTTATAATTTTTGTAAAAATATTGTCACTTTAAATTATTTTTTTATTTTCATAACAGGTTGAGCTGGGCCTTTTTACAGCACTTTTATATTCATTAAAGGGTGTAGTAGTTCTTTCTATAGCATTTTCATATTCAGAATAAGGTATATCAGATGTTGACATGTAACTGATATCATCTTCAACAGTATTATAATTGTCAGAAGGAATGATTTGATTATCTTTCTTTATTTTTTTAGTTGAATTGTTAATAGTCTCAAAACTACTATCATTATCTTGAAACGATTCGTCTATATGATCATCATTTATTAGTGAATACTTATTTAATTTTTTCTTATTGCTGCTTTCAAGTTTTTCAATTATATGATTTAAAGGTTTTGTTATTGGTTGAAATGTATGCTCTAATATATTTACCCTATCTATATTATTTAATTTAATATTTTTAATTTTTCTTTTAATATTGTTCTAGTTTTTACAATATCATTTAATAAGTTACTATTATTATTCATATTTATTTGTTTGTAATGACCTGCTTACAATCTGCTTATGATCTGCTTAAGATTTAGTAACAATCTGCTTTATATCTGTTTACAATCTGCTCACGATCTGGTCACTATCTGCTCACGATTAGGTCACGATCTGTTTATAATCTGCTCACGATCTTGTCACTATCTGCTTATGATCTGCTCACGATCTGGTCACTATCTGCTCACGATCAGGTCACGATCTGCTTACAATCTGCTTATGATCTGCTCACCATCTGGTCACTATCTGCTCACGATCAGGTCACGATCTGCTTACAAGCTGTTCACTATCTGTTTACAATCTGGTAACGATCTGCTTTATATCTGATCATGATCTGCTTATGATAATTTTGTCTTTTTTAACCTATCTACGATATCTTCCTTTGTTCAATTCATCATCTTTACTAACAACAAGAAATCCATATTTATCTTTCCAACATCTATTACATCTACAAATTGATTAAATGACATATCACCAATAACATGATCATTATATATATGTCTCAAGTTCATTTTGTCTTGCTTAAAAATCACAATCATATTTGCATTGTCACGTATCAAATGTTTAGTTATCTTAGTATACGTTTGACATAAGTAAAAACAATCAATATTTTTATGTCTACCCATGCAAAAGTAATCTCTTATCGAATTTTGTTTTCGACAAATCACATCATCAAAAATCATTATTGAATGTTGTTTTGCTTCATCCGGACTTAGAATTTGTTCATTTTCCGAAAACGTATAGAGACTGGTCCCCTTAATTGGGTTGATTAATTCCCTTAAATAACAGTATTTCGGTTGATATAGAGATTTTGAATATATATAGATATTTTTAAATCTAAGTCCATTAGGACTTTCGATGAGCCTAATCATAACAATCGTTTTACCACAGTTTGATGGTCCCACAATTAATGCTCTTAAGTAGTATGTTTATGTACCTTCTCGACCAATCCCTCCATACGAATTTGGGATCATGCCTACGCTACAGTCGGTAGTTTAAGTTAGTTGATAGGTTTGTAACATGTAGATTGGACGGACAGAATGAGTGTGTGTTTTTATAGCTTTACGAGCTAAAGGTTGGGAATCTTCGAAAGACATTGGTAGCCCGGCCTACCAATGTGCACGATTCGCCGCAAGACTTACTCTCGGCTTGCTAAACGCATACGTACTAAACCCAACCTAGTTCGTCACACTTTCAACCATTTGCCCCCCCCGGGACCACAATCAAGTATTACTTCGGGGGGGGGTGGAGATTCAGCGAGTGCTGCCTTCAAATTCTGCTGACCTTGCTCTCTCAGCCAATCTTTGTTGCGTCAACACCTTCCTTGCGAAAACACATACTGCGTTCCAATTGTCACTTGAGGTTAACATCAGGTTAACTATGCTATCGGGCGTTACCTGGAATCCTACTGTCCTCTCCAGGCAATTTCGTTGAACAACATATCGCGGGCAAGTAAAGAAAACGTGCTCCGCCGTCTCCCTTTCATTGGGGCATTCTGGGCATGCCTCGTCTACATCATGACCAAACTTATAGAGATATGCTCTATAACATCCATGGCCGGTTAGTAACTGTGTCAGGTAGAAGTTCACCTGACCGTGTCTCCTTTTGGTCCATTCGCCTATGCTCGGTATGAGTCTGTGGGTCCACCTTCCCTTGGTTGAATTGACCCAGTCATGCTGCCATCTATGCATAGCGTCATCCACTAACTGAACAGGACTGGGGAGATCCATTCCCCTCCTTGTGTCATGTTTCCTCCGCTCTACATCCACTACTAGCCTCAGGGGCATCATCCCCGCAATCACCAATGCTGCATCAGTAGACACCGTGCGGAAGGCAGAAATCACCCTGAGAGCTGATCTTCTGTAGGCCGTTTCTATACCTGCTCTATAGGTCTTCTTATCCATGGCCCCGGCCCATATAGGGGCCGCATATATAGCGATCGAAGTCACTACCTTCATCAGTAACCGCCTCCTCTCCTGTTTTGGGCCTCCAAGGTTAGGCATTAATCGGGCAAGTGCACATGATGTCGCCGCACACTTTCCACCGACGTACGTCAGGTGTTCCCTAAACGTGAGCCTGTTATCAATCATTACTCCCAGATATTTAATCGCCTGCTTTGATGTTATGCGCTGGTCGCCTACTGTTATTGTAATAAATTCTATCTTCTTCCTACTGCTTACAAGTAGTACATCCGTCTTGTGATCAGCAAGTTTGAGACCTATTCCCGTGATCCAGTTCCTGACCATACCAACCGCAGTGTTACATGTTCTCACTAACTCATCTAAATGTTTTCCCCTTATCACCAGGGCAATATCGTCCGCAAAACCAATGATCTGTGTACCTCTAGGGAATCTAAGCCCCAGTACACCATCATACATGACATTCCATAGTATTGGGCCCAGCACGGAACCTTGCGGGACCCCCGCCGATACCGCATATGTCTTCCTGCCATCATCTATGTCATATAAGAGCACTCTATCCTTAAAGTAGTCCTTAATAAGTTCCATCAAGTAGTTCGGTACATCCTTTCCATCTAGGGCTGTTAAAGTGGCATCCCAATCCGCAGAATTGAATGCGTTCTTGACGTCCAGGGTGATGATAGCGCAGTACTCCTTATCGCCCTCCAGCCAGCGCTCACCACTGATAGCATCCTTTGCTATTGTCATAACCATCTCTATTGCATCTATTGTGGAGCGGGCTTTTCGGAAACCAAATTGGCGATCCGACAAGCCTTCTGCCCCCAGGAATGCTTCCAGTCTCCTACAAATTATCCTCTCCAAAAGTTTTCCAGCTGTGTCGATCATACAGAGCGGGCGGTAGCCCGATGCATCCTGCGCGTTGTTACCCTTCGGAATTAGAACCAGTCTCTGTCTCTTCCATATCCTAGGGAACGTCCTCTCCTGAATACAAGCATTAAAAACTTGTCTAAACAGCTCAGTATTACTTTCAATGGCCGCCTTAAGCGCAATGTTTGGGATCCCGTCGATCCCCGGTGCTTTGTTAAGTTTCATTTCCCCACAGACTGACTCCAATTCCTGCCTGCTGACTTCTGGGATTTCCTCCGGTGACCGCATATCCCGCACGCAGTATGTAATTTCGGCTTTGTGCGGAAAGAGGTCCGCAACGATTGATTGCAGCTTAGCTGCACATGACGTTGCTGGTGGTCGGAAGCAGTTCAGCTTTCTCATCACCACCTTATATCCAGTTCCCCAGGGATTCTCGTCCACATCGGCGCACATTTCCCTGTAGCATCTTCTCTTGCTGAGCGCAATGGCCCCATTAAGGCTGGTCCTACACCTTCTATATCTTTCACGCAGTTCTGCAAATTCATCCCGGCCTCTGGCCCTTTGGAATAGCCGCCGTGCGCGCTTGCATTTACGCCTCAGATCCGCTATATCCGCGTTCCACCAGTAGACGTGTTTCTTCCCAGACATATTACGCCTCCTTGCCATAGAAACGTTGCAAGCCTCCGTTATGGAGCGCATAAGTTCCGTCGCCTTGTCATTCGCGTTCCCGAATAACCGAATATCCTCCAATGCAAGGACAAAGGTTTCCCTGTCAAAGGTGGAGTCCTTCCAAAGAGGGTTCGGCGGTGCGGCAGGAACGTTGTGTCCCGTAGAGCGTTCCCGGATCTCAAAAATGATAGCCTGATGATCGCTATGTGTGTAGATGTCAGACACCAACCAGGTAGATGAGGTCGCCAGTGAGTCGCTGACGAATGTCAGGTCAATTTTAGAGCAGCGTCCATTTCTCGAGAATGTATCCCTATCACCACTATTAAGTAAAACAACATCCAATGTTGCAAGTGCGTCGAGTAGGCATTCTCCTCTTGGATTAGTGAATGCCGAGCCCCATTCAACAGCCCAAGCATTGAAATCCCCGGCAATTACCACAGGTCTCACGTGCCTTGCTTCCTTAACGATGTCATCTATTCTGCGTCTATAGTCTTCTATTGATAGGCTAGGGGGAAGATAACAGCTGAAGAAATGTACCCCATTAACGGTGCATTTCACAAAGCTCTCCCACCTGTCGTCGACATTTCCCATTGGGAATTTACCACAGGACCACATCGAAGCCCTATTGCATTTGCTGGCTATCCAACGTTGGTTTTCAGGTGCTCTGTAGTGCTCGCTCAGTACTGCCAAGTCTATCTTCTGCTCCCGCACCGTCTGTTTAAGTAGCTCCTGCGCCGCTTCGCAATGGTTCAAGTTCAACTGCAGGACTCTCATTTACCTGAGTATGTCAACTTCCGTCGTGCCGCTAGATAGTGTGCGCACTTATGTCCTCCCGTGATATGCTTCGCGTCCGCGTCCGGATCGCCTCTACAAAGAAGGCAGTGAGGGTCACGGTCGCAAGCCTTGGCAATGTGACCTTGCCCTCCGCACTTGAAGCAGTGTTTGGACCAGTCACTATTACTGCTACACTTTCCTGCTACATGCCCGAACTGCAAGCACTTGTAACATCTCCTTGGGGTTACCTTTCTCAGTAAGCGGCAAACTGTCCACCCTACACGCAGTTTACCAACTTCCTCTGCCCTGCCTGCCAGCTTCATAGGGATTGCGATTACCGCCGTCCTAGTACCTCCTGGAACGTTCCTGATCGTCTTGAGAGCCGACGGTTGTATTTCCCCGATTTGGTCCCTCCATGCGGCGATTATTTCCTCCTCAGTTGTTACTTCATCCAGGTATCTGAGTTCGAATGTAGCCTCCTCAGTTATTGTTCTGACCTCTATCTCTTCGGCCAATAAGCTCCTTAGCTTAGAACGGTGCATCTCCGTAGCCACCTCTGCCGATCTTCTAAACTCCAGAAGGATTTCGCCCCTTTGTGTCTTCTTCACAAGCTGGACATCCTCGCCAACTGATTTAAGCTCCGGGGCATTCCTTACCTTCCTTAGAATGTCCGCAAACGATAGTTTCTCGGTTGGCTTTATTATCACTGCGTCTGGTCTTGGAGGTTTTCTGCGCTTCCTAGTTTTCACGATCCAATCATTGTGCTCCTGGGTGTTTTCCTCTGTTGCTGCGGGCACTACCACAGTCTGGTTCGTAGCAGTTGCTGGTCGCCCAGGCGAGTCACTATTCCTAACCTCAGCGGCAGGCTTGACTAGTCCACGAGGACGGGTTGTCCTGGTCTTCTTTGGAGGTGTTCTCCTTGGTTTTTCCAATTCATCCCTCTGCCTTTTGGAAGCACAAGGTGTCCCTTGTTGCATGATCGTCTGTGTGCTTCTGTCATTGGTTCTGACCTTTACCTCCTGTTCCGCAACTTTATCCTTAGCGGCTTGCTGGTATAGTGACGATATAGAAGCTACTAAATCGCGCATCGCTTGGTGGATGGACCTCCTTCCTCCGCCCATCATCTCGACGAGTTCCGAGATTCTGTCGCCTAGCTTGGTGAAATCATCCACCTCCTTTTCAGGAGCTTTGCTCCTCTGTAACTCCGGTGGTGACGAGCGAGATCTCTCGCCGTTCTGCTTCAGCGGTGGTGAGTGGAGTAACCTCGAAGCCCTCCGGAAAGGATTCAGGAAAGGGCTGTCCTGCTGGGTCTCCTTTGCACCCTCGGTGCCGGCTGGAGAAGTAGCGCCTGTAAAGTTATATTGATTGTTGCTTGTGTTAAATTCCATTTTATTGGGTCCCAACTTGGAGCCGTTATCTTGAATTCGTTGTGTAGTTACCCTTATTGTGGTCCCATGGTTATCTTTGCAATGCAGGGAGGCCATGCGAGGGTTGACACAAGTCCTCATGAGAGCTTGTGTTCAGAGCCAGACCGGGAGCTAAACAGAAGAAATTCTTAACTGCCCCTACACCCCAACTCAACGGGACGAGTCCAAGATCGTTCTCCAAGGCTTGCCAGGTTTTAACGGGACGGAGACAGATGGTGTATTAGCCTGAAAGCCGTCTGTACCAGATTTCACTCCAGCACATATTGGTAACAGAATACCCCATCCGCCAGCCCATGTCATCAAATCCAAATAGTAGTGTAGTCCAGTATACCATAATCAGAATCTTACTGGAATCAATTCTGATGCCTATACGACTAGGCTCCGATCGTCCACATCCGTTGGGTGCGTGCTTGCACGCATGCTGGTATGTGATTCCCACGGTGCTATCGTGATACCACGGTAGTTCAATACTTTGAGCGGCATTGTTTCGCTTTAAAGCATCAGTGTCATTGGGTATATGCCGGACTTTTCATCCGCACCCTCTACCTTTGCCCTCCCATTTAGTCGCCTTTTACGACAAGCAGGGAACCACTATGGTAGTATTCTAATCCGCTACCACACGGGGTGAATGAGTGTGTGTGTGTGTGTGTGTGTGTCATTTTTAAAGTGTGTAGGTTCGTCTCGAGTCTGAGTTCATGATTCCGATGATCCGCGAGTGCGTGATGTAGGGTACCGTAAACACATGTTGTTGACTTGTGCAATGTTATGCTTTTGTTTATTTTATTTTTTAATGTAAACAAATTTTAAAATGCTTGACTCATATTACAGTTTTTAATGTAAACAAATTTTAAAACGCTGACTCAAGAATTATGCAGCTGTGTGCACGTTAACATCGTATACCTAAATAGAAACATGTTTGTGCATGTTCATTTTATATGTGTGCACGTTCATAAGATCAATAAGAACATTTTTTTTAATGTAAACAAATACAGAATTTTGGATGTGATAATGTTTAATTAATTTTTTTTGTATGATTTAATGCGATATATTTCCGTTATGTGTGGTCCTTTTCTTGTTGACAAATGTGGGATAACGACATATTGCTGCTGTAAACAATAGCAGCGCTTTGTTATAAATAATAATAGCGCGACTCTTTATCATTTCTTACTCTTAAGCATAAGATCAATAAGAATATATTTTAATGTAAACAAATTTTAAATCGCTTGACTCATATTACAGTTTTTAATGTAAACAAATACAGAATTTTGGGATGTCGTTATGTTTAATTAATTTTTTTTGTATGATTTAATGCGATATATTTCCGTTATGTGTGGTCCTTTTCTTGTAGACAAATGTCGGATAACGACATATTGTTGCTGTAAATAATAACAGCGCGACTCCTTATGATTTCTTATTCTTAAGCATACGATCAATAAGAATATTTTTTTTTTAATGTAAACAAATTTTAAAACGCTGACTCAAGAATTATGCAGCTGTGTGCACGTTTACATCGTATACCTAAACATGATTGTGCATGTTCATTTTATTTGTGTTAGTATGAGTATATATGAGTGTGTGCATGTTTCCTCATCTACATCCCAGAGTATAAATTGATTTGTTATCAGGATTTAGAAGTCATTCTCGTGTTAGAAATTGATAGCAAGTTATATTTTCAAGTGCAAAATTTAAAAAGAAAAAATGTCCGGATTTATTTGTGAAGTTTGTAAAAAAGTATTCACTCTGAATACAAATTTAAGAAGACATCATAGATTGTATCATGATGGATCATCGACATCATTTAAATGTATACCTTGCAATAAGTATTTCTCAAACCAACTGAATTATCAACAACACATCTTACAACATTCAAAGATTGGAGATGGAGGAGAAACTATTAAGACTGTTAATTGTACGGACTGCAATCAACATATTCCAAAGATAAATTGGCATCAACATATTAGAACAAATGCTCATAAACTTAATTGTGCTAACAAAATTCGAAATGATGACAATGGTGTTGATATTGATGACGATGAAGTAAAATGCGTTAGATCAGTGTTTAATAATCGCATCATTACATATTTGATTGAAAATAATATGGAAACGAATTTAATACCTGAGAACTTTTTATCGGGAATTAAATTCAAAGTGGTTAAGCTGTTAAGTGATGTGATTCAGAAACATGATAATATAAAATTCAATCTGGAGATTTTTTGTGAATACATGCTGGTAAAAGAAGAGGAGGATTCATGTTATATTGAAGTAAAATCGCATCAAACTAAAATGGTTATAATTAATCTCTCATCATCAACTACAGACGATCTCCTCAATATTTACAAAACACAATGCGATGTTATTGTTAAAAAAATGAGTGAATTCCAGGAACGTGATAGCGGATGGACATTAATACAAATATTACGTATAGAAATTAATATAAATAAATATCAGTGTATAAAAGGTTCGCAGTATATCCCTATACCAACCCCAATACAAACGAAGCATGCATGCATCAATGTTCAAAACTATGATCAATATTGTTTCAAGTGGGCTGTTATATCAGCAACGTATCAGATTAATATCCATTCTAACAGAACCACATCATATAAAATTAATAACATTAGTGATGATATTATCACGTTGGAAAATGGTATTGCTTTAAATTTTGAATATTTGACTTTTCCACTACCAACGAATAAAATTAAAGATTTTGAAATGGAAAATCCCGATATTAGCGTGAACGTGTTTGGGTTGAATGATAACAATGATATAGTCGGACCCTACTATTCCAGTATAAATGAAAAGGCTAAGCACGTTAATTTGTTATTACTAGAAGATGGTGAGAGGTTCCATTACGTATGGATTAAAAATATTTCAAGGTAAATCAATAATAATTTTATGTTAAACAAAATGATATTAATATAAAATTGTTTTACTTTCCATGTAATTACAGATTAATTAAAAGTCAATTAACAAATCACCGTCGACAAGTTTACATTTGTAACACTTGTTTAATACATTTTCATAGGGAAACGGCGCTGATCAAACACAAAGATGAGTGCAACAAAATTGTAACCAGACTACCCTCTATAGACAATAATATCGTAAGTTTTAAAAATTTCAAAAAGCAAATGGATGTACCTTTTGTAGTCTACGCTGATTTTGAATGTATTCTAGAGACAATTAATATTCAAAATTCAGCTAATGTTAAGTCAATACAGAAACATATTCCATTTGCATATAGTTATTACATCAAATGTTCATTTAACAGTAGTTTAGATAAATTTAACATATACAGTGGTGATGATGCACCAAAACATTTCTTCGTAAATTTAGTTAAAGATTGTAAAGATTTATATGTGAATTATTTAAGTATCGTAAAACCAATGAATATCTTAACACCTTCTCAACAGATTAGACAGAAAGAGGATACAATTTGCCACATTTGTAAAAAAAATTTATCTCCTATAGATCGAGTAGCCGATCATTGTCACTTAACAGGTGAATATAGAGGACCGGCACATAACAAATGTAATTTAGAGTATCAAATAGCAAAATTTATTCCTATATTCTTTCATAATCTTTCATCATATGATTGTCATTTGTTCGTAAGAGAACTTTCTTTTATTGAAGGTGATATAAATGTAATTCCCTTAAACAAAGAACTATATGTATCTATATCGAAATAGATTAATGTAGATGAAAAAAATACTATAGAACTACGTTTTCTAGATTCTTGTCGGTTTAATGTTTAATGAAACGTAAAGGTGTCTTTCCATATGACTATCTAGATTCAGTCAACCGTCTTGAAGAAACAGGACTACCACCCCGATCATGTTTCTTTAATAAACTTACTAATGAGTCGTGTAGTGTAGATGATTACGAACACGCTGAAAAAGTTTGGAATACATTCAAATGTAATAAACTTTTAGATTATCTTCTATTATATTTAAAAGTTGATGTTCTATTGCTTTGTGATGTATTTGAAAATTTCCGTAAGGTTTGCAAAAACATTTACAATTTAGATCCCGGTTTGTCCTGGGATGCAATGTTGAAAACAACCGAAATTGAGTTGGAATTATTGACAGGTATCAATATGTACAATTTCGTTATGAAGGGTATTAGGGGAGGTATTGTTCAATGCAGTAAGCGACATGTGACCGCTAATAATAAATACGTTAGTGACTATGATTCAACAAAAGAATCAAATTATCTAATGTATTTAGATGTAAATAATTTATATGGTTATGCAATGTCTCAATATCTCCCCTATAAAAATTTTAAATGGCTTGACAACTGTAACGACTTCAATGTAACTACTATAGAAGAAGATTCAGAATTTGGTTATATTTTAGAAGTAGATTTGGAATATCCAACTGTATTGCACGATCAACATAGTGATTTTACATTCTGTGCTGAAAATAAGAAAATTGAGAATATGAAAGATAGAAAATTAATAACAGACTTAAATGACAAAAAGAATTATATAATACATTACCGCAATCTTCAGCAATGTATTCAACATGGTTTAATTTTGAAGAAAATTCATAGAATTCTACAATTTAATCAATCGAATTGGTTAAAAAAATATATTGATGTAAATAACCATCATAGAACATTGGCTAAAAACACATTTGAACAAAACTTTTTCATTATTACATAAGTAATAATATGAATTAATAAATAAAGAATATATTATATGTATATAAATTAAACAATTTTTTTATTTCATTTCAATTTATATTTATTGAATAAAAATTTTAAACACAAGTGCCCACAATTAAATGTATTAAATTTTTGTTTTCGTTTATAATTATATTCAATGGGAAATTTTAAGTAGTTGACAATCTCAAGTGGTGGTTGTAAGTCTCCAAAGCTATCAAAATATTCTTTATAGTTGTGGTTTTTATAATATGCTACCCAATGTGTTCCCATACCATTTGAATCATCTAAATTAACAATGCCGCATTCTTGTTTGAGTGGTTTTTTAGGTAAAGAATCACGCATGAAAACACCCCTAAAGTATTTAAGATGTTTTCCATATTTATTCAAATCCAAATCAGTTAATGGGTGCATAGGTAGGTTATCTAGTAGTTTTTTGGAGCTGGACTATAGTAGAGACCATATCCAATTTTATATGGTTTGAGATATACCCCTTTGCCCATTGCAATTGATTACATATATCTATTGTGACGGTTAGCTTCCGCCAATTGTTCTTTTCCATTTTTGATAGCATTTACTGCTTTGGCAATAGCGGATCCTCCACTTGCTAAACCACCAAGCGCTGACAATGCCGCTAGTACGGGAATAAGTGAAAGAAATCCTCCAATTTTCGGTACAGGTATAACTCTCGGTATTATAATGTCTGCTCGCTTTTTCCCTTTAAAATTTGAATGAATAGTCTTTTGAGCTATTTTAACAGCATCATTTATATCAAGGGGTTTCTGTTCCTTCAATTGTTTCAAAGTTTTTCTCACAGTAGCTGTGAATAATTTCTTATTACATTTATTCATTTTTCCTTTTCTCGTTCTTTTTGAATTCTTTCTTTTCTTATGTCTCTGCTCCTTCAAACCTAATCCAAATTTCACTTTAGCTTTCATAGCGTTAGTCACAAACCACGCGTCAGCACGTTCTTTAATATTACTATCTTTAGATTTAACTCGTTGCCAGGCTTTTTCAGCTAAAATTTTATCTGCTTGATGTCTTGTGTCTATATATTTTGATTGTGAATATGCAATATCGTGCTCTCTACAAGCTGCGTCTAATAAATTTATACCCTTATCTCCTCTTGCTAAACGTTTTTCAAGTTTTGTACCAGGTCCACAAAACTGATCACCAGGCAAATGTAATTCAACAGGTAATTTATTTATTAAGTTGTTTACAAGTCCTCTTCTCATCTTACACTGACTGGGTTTTTGTTTTGACTGTAGATTATAACCCTTTTTTTGTTAGTTTTATACCTCTCGCAAAAAATCTGAAATTAAGACGATTTCCTATATATACACCGATTTATACGATCACTGTTTCAGTATGTCAGTCAACATGAAGCTAGTTAAACAAGCAAAGCAAATTATTATAAGAAATATTGATGAATCATCTCAATCAAGAGATAAAACAGTTGTACACAATACATTATTACCGAATTCGATTCGTGCATTGATAGTGGGACCATCGAATTGTGGCAAAACGAATGTAATGATAAGTCTAATTGAAAGTCCTAACGGATTGAGATTTAAAAACATCTATTTATACTCGAAATCATTATATCAACCAAAATATTACTATCTAAGAAAATTAATTAAACCGATAAAAGAAATTAATCTATTTACGTTTTCGCAAAATGAAGAAGTTCTAAGTCCAGCAAAAGCTTATCCACATTCTATAATAATATTCGATGATGTTATTTGTGAGAAACAAAATAGTATAAGAGACTACTTCTGTATGGGAAGACATAAATCTATTGATTGCTTTTACCTGTGTCAAACATATACTAAAATTCCAAAACATCTAATACGTGATAATGCAAATATGATTATAATATTTAAGCAGGATGAAATGAATTTAAAACATATATATAATGATCATGTTATTGGTGATATGACTTTTAAACAATTTGTTGACCTTTGCAGTGAGTGTTGGAAAGATAAATATGGATTTCTTGTTGTAAGCAAGGATGATTTAATAAATAAAGGACGTTATCGAAAAGTATTTGATAGTTTCATACAACTATGATATGTTATTTGATATTAGATAGCAAGCAGATCGTAACCAGATATAAAGCAGATCGTAACCAGATATAAAGCAGTTCGTGAGCAGATAGCAAGCAGATCATAACGAGATAGCAAACAGATCATAACTAGATCAAAATCAAATAAAAAAAATTATTACAATGTCTAAAAATGACCATAATAAAATGTTAGAAGATCTTGTGAAGACAAGAGCTGTTCTAAAGGAAAAGTTAAAAAATATTAAACTGAATCAAATAGATAGAGTTAATTTATTAGAAGATACCTTTCAACCAATAACAAAACCACTTAAAAAAATCATCGGAAAACTTGAAGATAAACATAAGTATATGTACATATATAGACAACACTTTTAGTGGCGAGGATGATAATGATGATGTAAATGGTGATAATAAAATCATCGCAAAACTTGAACATAAGCATAAGGATGTAGACAACACTATTGATGATGATGATGATTATTATGACGTAAATGGTGATAGTGACGATTTTCAATATGGAAATAGGTCAACTGATGATAATGATGATGAACAAAACTATGGTCATAATAGACCTATATCAAGTACATGTATCAAAAAATTGAAAAGAAAACAAAGTTTAAAGCTAAAGAAAAACTCTCCATTATTTGAAAATATTCAATTACTTATTAATAATAAGCAATTGGATAAAATTTATGGTTTTAATCAAGATGAAGACGGAAGTTGGAGATATGGTAAGGAACAATTAATATTTAATGGAGATAATACTATGCAGATTGGAAACATGAAATTGAAAATGACAACTGGATTATTTGAACTAGTATTTCATACAAAACCTCTCCATTATACTAAAAATGATTTAAAGAAATATAAAGAGATTTTAATTCATACCAATGCACATAGACGTCGTTATGAATCTAAGGAACAAGTGAAAGGAACACGAGCCTTCAAATATAGACGAATAATTAAACATTTATTCAAAACAACAACAAAAATTTCAACAAAAGGCAGTGGATTATTGCTAAAATCACTAGATAATCGGAAATCAAACTATATATATTGGGATGATCCTAATGAACTAGTTGACAGACTACGTTTACTTCTCTCATCGGAAGGTGCTGGTCACAACAATCATCAAAACGAAATAATCTCTATTATCGAAGAACTTAAAGAATCTAACATAATATATTAGAAGAGTGAAAGAGATGTCTTATATTAATAAATTTGGAGAAAGTTTTAATAAATATAATCATAAAAACAAAAATATTGTAATCAAAAAATATATAACACAAATATATGATGATCTAGTTGATCAAATAAACAATTTAAAAAGTGAGATTGAAAATGTTTATCTAAAGCATGACAATGAAATGAAAGTATTCGAAGATAATGTTAATACTTCAATTATACACAATCAAGAAATAATGAGTAATGATGTTAAAAATAAAATTAGGGAACAATCTGTAAAAATTGAGAAAATAAAAGACTATATGGAGAAACTTGAAAAAGCTCTTGATAACTATGTTGAGAAGGCAATAATAGATTCTAAGCAGGAAAACTATAATGGAAATATTGAATACAGAAATAAAATTACAGAGAAATTCAATAAAATTGAAAGTGAAATGAAAGTGTTTAACGAAGCTTTCAAGAAAATTGAAATTGAAGTTTTAAAGAGAATTAATATCTATAATCAAAGGTTAAATCATATTGAAGAATATCTATTCAAAACATTCACTCAAAGGAAAAACTAAAAATCGAATAAAATATACTTACACACACACACACACATACATACACATATAAATAATATGGATTTGAATGCAGACAAAAGACAAATAGTAGAAGAATTACACAAACAAGCTAGAAAAAATTTCAAAAGAAGACGAGTTGTAGTGAAGGGAATTGATGATTTATGGCAAGCTGATCTAGTAGAAACGGGAAGCTATGAAACATATAATAATGGATATCGTTATCTTCTAACAGTTATAGATACTTTTTCAAAAAAGCCTGGGCTGTTGCCGTTAAAAATAAAGGTGCACAGAACGTAACGGCTGCTATGAAAAGTGTATTCGATACAGCAAAGCGAAAACCGAAAAACCTGCAAACCGATGATGGTAGAGAGTTCTTTAATAATCAATTCCAACATTTAATGCAATCTCATAAAATTAATCACTATTCAACATATAGTTCTTTGAAAGCATCAATAGTTGAACGATTTAATAGAACATTGAAAGGAATGATGTGGAAAGAGTTTAGCTTTCAAGGAACTTACAAATGGATAAACATATATCAAGAACTAATAGATAAATATAATAATACACTTCATAGAACAATTAAAATGACACCAAATGAAGTGAACTCTTTCAATGAAAAAACTCTTTTGGATACCGTCTACAATAACTTAAAGGTTTTTAGGAGACCTAAGTTTAAAATTGGTGATCATGTTCGTATAAGCAAATATAAACATGTATTTGAAAAAGGATATACACCAAATTGGACTACAAAAATCTTCAAAATCAAAAATATAAGGAATACAAATCCCAATACTTACATTTTAGAAGACTATCGTGGTAGTGAAATTAAAGGTGGATTTTATGAATATGAACTTTTGAAAACGAAGTATACTCAAACGTATTTAGTTGAAAAAGTATTAAAGAGGAGAGGAAATATGTTGTATGTTAAATGGTTGGGATTTTCATCAAATCACAATTCTTGGATAAATTCAAATAATACATCAGCATCGTCATCAACATAATTATAAAAACACTGTAATATTTGAAAATTATTCATTCGCAAGGTACACCTAATTCTGTTTTTGCACGGTCTTTTTTTACACGGTTTTGATATAACACGGTTTGAAAAGAAAATATTTTTAGTTTTTGTTACACGATTTTATTCTATTTAGCACGATTTGAAATTTTTTGTGCTTAAATTTTTTTTTTTCAAATTTAATTTTTGCAAAGTATGTTCATATCACAAATTTAAGGGAATTCCCTTTTTGCGCGTACAAGCAAATTTACTGGTCAAAGCGAATGTAAATGGCACAAATTTAGGGGAATTCCCTTTTGTGCATACAAGCACAAAGGTCAGAGCCATTGAAATGTGTTAATATTTTGTGTTTGGTGAAGAAATTTTTTATTGGCAAATTTGTTTTTCTATCGTTACATTAAATTTAACGCATTAAGATGAAAGGTAAGCCAAAAAATATGTTATATTTATTAAGTTATTTATATTTTTAATTTTGTTAAATATTTTATGAATCCCTAAACGAAAATGTCAAATACAAAACTTCTTAAAAAATCCTTGTTTTTCACTAATTTTAATAGGTTTTAGATATTAGGAACCAATCACCTATTTTTGCATACGATCAGTGTCTTTTTTTACACGGTTTTTTTTACACGGTTTTTTCTGGAACCAATCTACCGTGTAAAAACAGAATTAGGTGTATACGTTAAGATGTCAATAACATTAACTCTGAACGGAAATACATCAATACTAGTTGCTGAATATTTTCCACCCATTGTGCTTGAATCGAACTATGTTTGCGGTCTAATAAGTTTTGATACATATCACTCAATTCCGAATATTGATTATGAGAACAATTTGTTTCATATTGGTAACCATATTATAGAAATTCCTGTGGGATCATATGAATTTTCAGACGTAGTTGATTTTCTATTTAGAAAATATAAAAAGATGAATGAAAAAGGAAAACTTAATGTTCAATCAAATTATAACACACTACAAACCTACATAGAGAGCTCAATTGATACGATATTTTTCGATAAAGAGAGATCAATTGGAACACTACTTGGATTTAGTAAGAGAGTTCTAAAGCCTGGTGAAGAGCATAAATCAGACAAAACAATAGGTATTACAAAAATAAACACTATTTTAATTGAGTGTAATATTGTCAGCGGATCCTATATAAATAACGTTTCTGCTCACACTCTACATCAATTTTCGCTTAACGTGAGTCCTGGCTATAAAATAACAAAATCACCTTCAAACGTCATTTATTTACCAGTTAATGCTAGATCAATCAACACCATTGTTCTAAAAGTAGCCGATCAGGACGGAAACCTTATTAATTTTCGCGGAGAAAAAATATCTATTAGATTACATTTGAAACCGCTGAAGGAATGATTATATTCAATAGTAAAAACAATTCCTACAACAACAACAATAACAATTCATTATCAGTATCGCAACCAAAAACGTTACACCCACCTC
Source organism: Sarcophaga subvicina (assembly GCA_936449025.2). Classification (NCBI taxonomy): domain Eukaryota; kingdom Metazoa; phylum Arthropoda; class Insecta; order Diptera; family Sarcophagidae; genus Sarcophaga; species Sarcophaga subvicina. The sequence continues at coordinate 58,056,533 of OW388082.2, read as the reverse complement.
CAGCAATAAAAACAGCAACAAGAACTGAAGATTTTAAAAAATTATTACAAATAAAAAAAAATCCGCAAAAACAGAGGATACAGAATCTCAGTAGACATAATCGTGAATTTCTAAAACAACTTGGTTTCAAACTAAAACAAAAATGAGTATAATTAACATACTACAACAACCAAATTTTGATAATTCAATCATTAAGAAAGAATATCATAGTTATATACATCATATCTACAATCATTTAAGAATAACGATGAAATTCGTATATCAATTCAAAACCAAGATTTGTTAGTTCTACCAAGTGAAAGTTTTCTATACATAGAAGGATTTGCAACAAAAGACGATTCTACAGTCTCTCCATCATTAAAACTCTTAAACAACTGTATGTCCTATCTGTTCGATGAAATTCGTTATGAGATAAATGGTGTAGAAATTGATCGTACACGTCATCTGGGTATAACAACGGATATTAAGAACTATATTTCATTAAATCAATTCGAAAGTGATGCATTAGTAAATGCAGGATGGTCACCAATCAATGAATCTGATCTCTCGCTTATTACTGGAGGTTTTAATTTTTGTGTTGCATTAAAAATGTTACTCGGAATTGCAGAAGATTACAATAAGATAATAGTTAATTCTAAACACAAATTAATTCTTCTCCGATCTAAAGATGATTCACAAGTCTTTAAATCAAATATATCAAGTGAAAAATGTAAACTATCGATTTTAAATATAACATGGAAAGTACCACATGTTCAACTTTCTGATGCCTATAAACTGAAAATGTATAAAACTATCAACAGTCGTCGACCTTTGAACATATCGTTTAGAAGTTGGGATGCGTATTATTACCCCTCTCTTCCCGAAAGCAATACAATATTATGGAATGTTAAGCTTGCTCATGAAAATGAAAGACCTCGCTTTCTGTTAATAGCATTTCGAAATAGTTCTAACAAATTTATACATTGTGATCTAACCGACGTTAAACTTCATCTCAACTCAGAGTCGTATCCCTACGATGATTTAAATCTTAAATTTGATAGAAATCGGTTCGCTCTACTATATCATATGTATTCAAGATTTCAAGAAAGTTATTATTCACGCCCCTCGCAACCCTTACTAAAACGAGATAGTTTTAAGACAATTGCACCATTAATTGTTCTAGATGTAACACATCAAAATGAAGCCGTAAAAACTGGGCCTATTGATATACGAATCGAATTGAAGACACAACAAAACATACAACTTAACACATCTGCATATTGTTTAATTATACATGAAAGAATGTTTGAATATGTACCTCTTACAAATGAAGTAAAGAAAATATTGTAAATGTATATGTAACTCTGAATATTTTATATGTTATATAAATAAAAAAGAAATAAAAAAATAAAAAATATTCTTTTAATTTCACAATATTATGAAATTTTAAAAATTTGCGTTGGTATATTAAGAGTAAATTTGGTTTATTGTCTAACATTACTGTGTGTCCATCTTATCGTACAGAAGAGATTAAAATATAAATATCAACCTTAACATCTACTGTTTTCAGTAAGATCCCGAACACGAGAGGGATATAGACACCGGTGCTAAAATAAATAACCCTAAAGACGAGAGGAGTTATCTTTTACGAGCGATTTTAAATCATATAAATATTAAAACCATCAACATAAAATGATTTTAAAGGAGATATACAACTTTTTAAAATCATTCTCGCACATAATTTCTGATGCAGATAAAACTAAACTGATCAACATACAAACACAACTGGAGTATGTAGACAACCTGAAAAGAATAAAAAATAGGCATGGTGAACATTTCGAGGATTGCGAATGGTCGAATGAAAACAGCACATGTGGTCCTGACACATGCCCCTGTACTTTTTATAAACATAGACTATATCAAGCTGAAAATGAAGTTAAAAATATAATTAATTTTTATAATCTTACTAAATGTAAAAATTGTGTTTTCAATAAATTGTAATTTTCAATAAATTCAAACGAAGAAATTATATAATAAATGAAGAAAAAAAAACTTAACCACATCTGAAATCTTATTTTTAAAAATAATCACCCCATCTCTATAATAAAGAGGTTAATTAAAACAAAATAGTTTTTTTTTCTTATGTGTATTTTATTTCAGTTTTTTTTTCTTTGTTATTTTGTACAATACAATACATATATCTATGGAACATAATAATAGTTAAATATTCGTTTATACAGATTGAAAAGTTTTTGCGTTATCATATATTTTTCATAAAATGTTTGACATCGACAAATGTCAAAAGATTCTGAGTAAATTTTTTCACAATAATACAAATATATGACATTATTAATACATAAAAATGGATAACTTATTTTACTAATATTGTATAGCCTTAGTTCATTGATAATACTTAAAAATAAATCAACATGTTGTTTATTAATTTGATTACTATGTCTATATAATATATCCTCTAACTCTGCTGATGTCACCATTTTTTCCCCTTCTTTAAAAAGTCAATAGCAGGTCGTGTTAGTGCGGGACGATGTACTCTGAACAGAGAGTAATGATTAACTAAACGATATTAACATATTTTTAAAATGGTTTGTAGTTAATGTTTTCAAATGTTAATGTTTGTTTACGAAATTTCTAAATAAAATGGTATTTTTTCCAGCACAAATTCGATCACAATTATAGTGATTTGCACAAGTATTTAGATTAGCATTAGATTTATATAAAGTTCTTATATTAGGACAGTTCAGTTCATTTAAATTAATTACACATATTTCTATTTCTCCTTTAAGAAGATCTATTAACCACTTAATTTTTTCATTTCCTTTTACATATATGACAGAGTATAGTTGTTCCCTTTTTTTCAAAGTAGTTGTTAAGTAATCTATCACATCTTGTAGTGCAGAGTAACCTTTATTCCAATGTATGCCATGAAAATTGTTAAATAGCCAATTATTGACCTTAATATCCTTATTAGTTAGTTCTGAATGTTTTTCCAGCGTTGAAATGAGAAACGTTCGGATTTCAAAGTCTGATATTGAAACGCAGACTTCTTTTGCATGAAATTTATTACCAATGAAAATTCCTTGCACATCAACAATTATAAATCTATTTTGCTGTTGCGGTTCTTGTTTTATAGATGTTGTCATACCCCTAATAAAACTGGAATAATAACAAATATTGTTTTAGAGTTGTTTTTTTTATTATTTTTTTTCTTAATTTAAATTTCATACATTCCAAATTGTAAAGTATAATTAGTAATTCTTTGTTTAATTTTTTTTAAATAAAAATTGCCTTTACAGAGGTCTTCAATTTGATCTCCTGTCATCCTTAAATATTTTTGAGGGAGAAAGACTACATTTTTTTCTAACTCGAGCATTATCCTTTCCCCGAATTTAGTATTCACTCTATTACATTTAATGATTGGATTGATGTCATCTATAGGTATATCCTTTAGACATATTGCTTCCTTCTCGTACTGCTTCAAACTGAGTTTATTAAGACCAGAGACTGTGTTCATTTTTTTTTTATTTTTTTTCCTTTTTCACGTTTCTAGAGAAACTGCTGTGTATGTTTTCACTATTATTTTCAGAATACGACTATTGAAAAGTTCCATTTAGAATCCCTATTTATATTAAATATACAGTTATATAATAATTAAAAATAAAAAAATGCTCACAATTTATACTGTGGTATGTAAATGAGGAAACATGCACACACTCATATATACTCATATAAACACAAATAAAATGAACATGCACAACCATGTTTCTATTTAGGTATACGATGTAAACGTGCGTACAGCTACATAATTCTTGAGTCAGCGTTTTAAAATTTATTTACATTATACTCATAGTAACACAAATAAAATGAACATGCACAATCATGTTTCTATTTAGGTATATGATGTAAACGTACACACAGCTGCATAATTCTTGAGTCAGCGTTTTAAAATTTGTTTACAGTAAAAAAAAAATATTCTTATTGATCGTATGCTTAAGAATAAGACATCATAAGGAGTCGCGCGGTTATTATTTACAGCAACAATATGTCGTTAACCGACATTTGTCTACAAGAAAAGGACCACACATAACGGAAATATATCGCATTGAATCATACAAAAAAAAATTAATTAAACACAACCACATCCCAAAATTTCGTATTTGTTTACATTAAAAACTGTAATATGAGTCAAGCGTTTTAAAATTTGTTTACATTAATAAATATTCTTATTGATCTTATCCTTAAGAGTAAGAAATGATAAGGAGTCACGCTGCTTTTATTTATAACAAAGTGCTGCTATTGTTTACAGCAACAATATGTCGTTATCCCACATTTGTCCACAAGAAAAGGACCACACATAACGGAAATATATCGCATTGAATCATACAAAAAAATTAATTAAACATAAAAAAATTAATTAAACATAACCACATCCTAAAATGTTCTTATTGATTTTATGCACGTGCACACACTCATATATACTCATATTAACACAAAGCTGACATCAATCCTTTTGGGACGGCGTACAGAGTCGTCTGCAAGAGAATCGGTGCTCGAGAACAGCCTAAACTAGGTTGTCCAGTTTTGCTACGGAAGATCATTGGTACATTATTCCCACGTGGCCAGCCCTACACTTTTATAAGTAGGGAGCCGGATGCCATTCATACCATACCCGAGGTAACAGGAGAGGAGGTACTCGCAGCATGCACTGGAATAGGAGATAGGAAAACACCGGGGCCGGATGGAATCCCGAATAGGGCACTTAAGGCGGCTATCCGGCTCAGACCGGATACGTTCGCCAAGGTGTTCCACAAGTGCTTCGTCGAGGGTGTTTTTCCACATAGGTGGAAGAAGCAGAAATTGGTCTCATTCCGAAACCTGGTAAACCGCCAGGGGAACCATCGTCGTATCGGCCCATCTGCCTACTTGACACGATGGGAAAAATACTGGAGAGGATAATATACAATCGACTACTAACATGTGCCGAGGCAGGAGGAGCTCTCTCGGACCTGCAATACGGATTTAGGAAAGGACGGTCCACTGTTGACGCGATAAGGAGGGTGGTCGACATTGCAAGAGTTGTCACACTTGACGTTAAAAACGCGTTCAACTCGGCGAAATGGGGGCGTATTATGAGAGCCCTCTTTAACATGGCTACGCCGCCATACTTAATGGAGATTCTGAATAGTTACTTTCAGGACAGGAAGCTAATATACCTAACGGATGAAGGAGAGCAGGAATACGTAGTGACGTCGGGAGTCCCTCAGGGCTCTGTACTTGGGCCACTACTATGGAACATTATGTACGATGGAGTACTTCGACTGCGATTGCCAAGCGGGACTACAATTGTGGGCTTTGCAGATGACATTGCCATAGTCTCGGTAGCTAAAACGGTAGGAGAAATAGAGGAGAAAACGAACACAGCGATTCGAAATGTTGGAGCATGGCTGGATGAGGCAGGTTTGACACTTGCTGCACATAAAACGGAGGCCGTCTTGATAAGCGGCCGGAAGGTAGTGGAGAAGATGAAATTGACCGTTGGAGGCACAACGATCGAATCGAAGAGGGCGATAAAATACCTGGGAGTGATTATCGACGACAGGTTGAACTTCAAGGAGCACGTGAAATACATCAGTGAAAAAGCATCTGTAACACAGGGAGCACTGGCGAGGATGATGCCAAATATTGGAGGACCAGATCCATTTAAAAGGAGAATAATTTCGGCGGTAGTAACGTCGATAATGCTGTATGCTTGCCCAATATGGTCGGAAGCACTCTCAGTGGGGACGACGAGGGGGATATTGTCCTCGGTGTATCGTCTAAGCGCGATTAGACGGATAAGTGACTTCAGAACAGTGTCTGATGAAGCAGTTTTGGTATTGGCAAAGACAATACCAATAGATATACTGGCGGATGAGATGAGAAGGATATACCTTCGCCGTCTCGAGTACCCGGGACAAATAGCGGCTATAAAAGCGGAGGAACGAAGGACTTCCGAAGGACAGTCACGATGGGAGAGCAGTCTAAAGGGAAGATGGACATTTCGTCTTGTCCCTGATGTAACCCTTTGGCTGAAGAACGAACATTGCGAGTTGAACTACTACGTGACCCAGTTCCTAACTGGTCATGGGTGCTTCAGGAAGTACCTGCACAGATTTGGTCATGACACTTCTCCTATATGCCCAAACTGTGTAGACGAGGAGGAAGATGCGGAGCATATTCTAACATGCTGTCCCAGATTTAGATGGCCGGGAGAAACGAATTTGGAACCAAACCGGCTAATGGAAGAGCTGTTGCACTGTAGGATTCTATGGAGTCAATATAGCCATAGAATGGCTGAAGTTTTGATAGTACTCCGAAGACTGGAGGAACGGAGGCGAAATTTGAATTAACGTGATAAAGCTTTCAAGCTAACCAGCCCTCCGCGAAGTAATACCTTACGGCAGTCCCGCGGGGGGAGAGTGGTTGAAGTGTGTAGGGGGTGGGTTTAGTACGTAGGCACCAGTGATGGTGAATCGTGCACTCTTTTGTTGGAACAAAAGTGTCTTTCGAAGATTCCCACCTCCGGCTCAAGACAAAAAAAAAAAAAAAAAAAAAAAAAAATATTAACACAAATAAAATGAACATGCATAATCATGTTTCTATTTGGGTATACGATGTAGACGTGCACACAGCTGCATAATTCTTGAGTCAGCATTTTAAAATTTGTTTACATTAAAAACTGTAATATGAGTCAAGTATTTTAAAATTTGTTCACATTAAAAAATAAAATAAACAAAAGCATAACATTGCACAAGTCAACAAAATGAGTTTACGGTACCCTACATCACGCACTCGCGGATCATCGGAATCATGAACGCAGACTCGAGACGAACCTACACACTTTAAAAATGACACACACACACACACTCATTCTGTCCGTCCAATCTACATGTTACAAACCTATCAACTAACTTAAACTACCGACTGTAGCGACAAATTCGTATGGAGGGATTGGTCGAGAAGGTACATAAACATACTACTCTCTTATTGTGTTTGGTAATAGTGTACTATGTACAGTTTTAACTTTTTTTTCCTAACTTCTCATCGATATTCTTTATCACAATCTCTTTAGCTTGTTTAACTATTCGCATACTGATAAGTAATAAACTTTTTGTATTATAAATACAGTCTTTTGTAAGGAAAGAGATCAGTTAGATTATCACTTTTCACGTTTGATTACATGTTAAATCAGAGAAGAAAAAAATGGTTATAAACTATAGTAAATCAATCACATCCAGTCAGTATAAAATCGGACGAGGATTCGTAAACAGTTTAAGAAATAAATTACCTGTTGAATTACATTTACCTGGATATCAATTCTGCGGACCTGGAACAAAACTTGAAAAACGTTTAGCAAGAGGAGATAAGGGTATAAATTTATTAGACGCAGCTTGTAAAGAACACGATATTGCATATTCACAATCACACGACATAAATAAAAGACATCTAGCATACCAAATATTAGCTGAAAAAGCCTGGCAAAGAGTAAAAGCTAAAGATAGTGATATTAAAGAACGTGCAAATGCATGGTTTGTAACGAATGCAATGAAAACAAAAGTAAAATTTGGATTAGGTATGAAGGAGCAGAGTCATAAGAAAAGAAAGAATTTAAAAAGAATGAGAAAAGGAAAGAAGAATAAATGTAATAAGAAATTATTTGCAGCTACTGTGAGAAAAACTTTAAGACAATTGAAAGAACAGAAACCCCTTGATATAAATGATGCTGTTAAAATAGCTCAAAAGACTATTCATTCAAATTTTAAAGGGAAAAGACGAGCAAACATTATAATACCGAGAGTTATACCTGTACCGAAAATTGGAGGATTTAATTCAATTATTCCCGTACTGACAGCATTGTCAGCGCTTGGTGGTTTAGCAAGTGGAGGATCCGCCATTGTCAAAGCAGTAAATGCTATCAAAAATGGAAAAGAACAATTGGCAGAAGCTACTCGTCACAATAGATATATGGAATCAATTGCAAGGGGGAAAGGGTTATATCTCAAACCATATAAAACTGGATATGGTCTCTACTACAGTCCAGCTCCAAAAAATTACTAGATAACCTACCCAATCGACCGCTAACAGATTTAGATATAAGAAAATATGGTAAACATCTCAAACATTTTAGGTGTGTTTTCATGCGTGATTCTTTACCTAAAAAACTATTCAAACAAGAATGCTGCATTGTTAATTTAGATGATTCTAATGGTATGGGAACACATTGGGTAGCATATTATAAGAACCACAACTATAAAGAATACTTTGATAGCTTTGGAGACTTACAACCACCAGTTGAGATTGTCAACTACTTAAAATATCCCATTGAATGTAATTATGAACGAAAACAAAAATTTAATACATTTAATTGTGGACACTTGTGTTTAAAATTTTTATTCAATAAATATAAATTGAAATAAAATAAAAAATTGTTTAATTTATATACATACATATAATATATTCTTTGTTTTATTAATTCATATTATTTTGTACATTATATTTCTTATGAACTACTTAATCTATATATTTACATTTAAAAACATTTCATCATCATCATCGTCTTGCATAAATTCTCTATATATATTTACATTTAAAAATATTTCATTATCATCGTCTTGCATAAATTCTCTATATAAATGTAAATTTGATGATGATGATGTTGATGCAGAATTTATTTTAAAATGTCCCCATGCATATGTATTGATACCATTTTCTTTAATATATCTCTTATCATCTAAATAACTTAATGTTAGTTTACTAATATTTTGTGTATAAATTTGATGTACCTTAGATCCGAATATATACATTGTGTCATAGTAAAATTTTTTCTCTAATAAACATTTTCTAAAGTCATTCACACTTAATTTTTTAGTTACACATTGTTTAACACCTTTAATTTTTTTAATTTCTGTATCAACTCTATCAATTTTTACTGAATACATTTTAGCTCTTAAACCAATGAATTCCTTAATATTTTTACCATTGCACTCATCCTTCATCCTTCGTAATACTTTTTTATTAATTTGCGGAAAATTATATGGATTGTCTTTCGAATATACAGATGTATCAAAATGTGTACTAATATCATTTTGATACCACTATATATACCATCTGTTTTAATGCCGTAACTGAAAAACCAATATAAATTGGTTTATTATATTCAGTTTTAGTTATATTTTTTGGATGGCATGCATATTTTCATTAATTTTGAGTGAACTATGGAAATTAGGTTTAGCAATTAGAGCTCTAGCACCTAATTTTTTAACTCTACTCTCCCATTCACATACTATTTTATTGTCTTTCCTCTTATCAACATTTTCCATAGTTTTTCCATATACAGCATTATTTAACAATTTTAAAAAATTTTGTTCAAATGAATTTTTAGCTAGTGTTCTGTGATGATTATTCAAATCAATATATTTCTTTAACCAATCAGACTGACTAAACTCAAGAATTCTATTAATTTTTTTCAAAATCAGACCATGTTGTAAGCATTGTTGTAGATTTCTGTGATGTATAATATAGTTTTTCTTATTATTTAAATCTGTTATTACTTTTCGCTGTTTCATGCTTTCAATTTTCTTATTCTCAGCACAAAATCATTATGATATTCTAGATCTACTTCTAATATATAACCCAATAGAGAATCTTCTTCTATATTATTAACATTAAAATTTTCAAAATTTTCAACCCATTTGCAATTTTTATATGGAAGGTATTTTGGCATTGCATAACCATATAAATTTTTACATCTGAATATATTATATAATTTGATTCCTTGTTAGAATCATAATCACTAATATATTTATTATTAGATATAGAATGTCTGTTAGAACATTGAACAATAACCCCCCTGATACCTCGAAGAACAAAATTATATATATTAATATCAGTTAACAGCTCTAATTCTATTTCAATTGTTTTTAACATTGCATCCCAGGATAGACCAGGAGCAGTATAATATTGAGAGGGATCTAAATTATAAATGTTTTTACATACTTGTCGAAAATTTTCAAATATGTCACAGAGCAAAAAAACGTCTACCTTTAAATATAAAAGTAAATAATCCTTTAATGTTATACATTTAAATGTCTTCCATACTTTTTGAGCATGTTCATAATCCTCTACACTACACGACTCGTTAGTTAATTTATTAAAGAAAACTGAAATGGGAGGTAATTGAGTTTCATTGAGACAATTTTCAGAATCTAAATAGTCGTACGGAAAGACACCATTACGTTTCATTAAATTGAATTCTTCATCATTTGAATAGTTTGATTTTACTACTGTTAAATCGTTGTCAGATAAATAATTTGCTAATTTCTCTGAACTAAATGGCATAAACCTTAATGAATCGAGAAAACGTAACTCAATAGTTTGTTTTTCATTTACAGTAATTCTTTTTGATATGGATACATAAAGTTCCTTATTTAAAGGTATACTATTTATATCACCTTCAATAGATGAAAGCTCTCTAACAAACAAGTGACAATCATATGCTGAAAAATTATGAAAAAATATAGGAATGAAATTCGCAATTTGATATTCTAAATTACACTTATTATGAGCAGCTCCTCTATATGCACCGGTTAGATGACAATGGTCAGCTACCTTATCTTTATTCGATAAATTTTTTTACAAATATGACAAGTCTTGCTTTCATAATGTTGTATCTGTCGAAGTGGCGTTAAGGAATTCATTGGTTTAATAACACTTAAATGTTCAGTGTAAATATCTAAAATATCGTTAACTAAGCTTTTAAACAAATGTTGTGGTGCATTATTACCATTGTAAATTTTAAAAATATTCAAATCTGAATTATATGAACATTTAATATAATAACTATAAGCAAATGGAATATGCTTTTGTACTGATTTTACATTTGTTGAACTTTGTACATTAATTGATTCTAAAATACATTCAAAATGAGCATATACAACAAAAGGCACATCCAATTGTTTTTTAAAATTTTTATAACTAAGCATACTGTTTTCTATGCTAGGCATTTTAGTTACCATCTTATTACATTCCTTCTTATGATTTTCCAGAGATGACTCATTATGAAAATGTAGTAAACATGTATTACATATATAAATCCATCGGCAGTGACTTGTTAGTTGACTTCTAATTAACCTATAAATGTAAAAAAGGAAATATTTAATTAGTGAAAGTTTTCGACTGTTACCTATATATAAAGTTGTTTACCTTGATATATTTTTAATCCATACATAATGCAATTTTTCACCATCTTCTAACAACAGCAAGTTAATATGTTTAGATTTTTCCTGTTGGGAAAAATAATATGGACCGATTATATTATTCTCATTATCTAATGCAAACACATTAACACTCATTTCAGGATAGTTGGTTTCAAATACTTTTATCTGATTAACTGGAAGCGGAAAGTTCAAGTTCTTAAAATTTAATTCAATATTATTTTCCAGTTTCTATATTAACAACATTATACGACGTCATTATATATGAATTGTCTTCAATTGGATATAATGCTGATGTTATTGCCCACTTGAAACAATACTCATCATTCTTTTTAACATTGATGCATGCAAACTTTCTCTGTATTTCCCGTGGTAGGGGAATGTATTGGGAACCTTTTATACATTTATATTGATTAATGTTTATCTCAAGACGTGATATTTCTATTAATGTCCAACTGCTGTCACTCACCGCTCCTGAAATTCACTCATTTTTTTAATTATAACATCACATTGCTCGTTGTAAGTATTAAGAATGTCATCTCTTGTTGAATATATTCTAAGAATACTCATTTTAGTCTGATGAGACTTTACTTTAATCACACAATTATCTTCATCATCCCTTAATTAACACATATTCGCAAAACAGTTCCATATTAAATTTTATACTTTCATGTTTTTTATAGACATCACTTAATAATTTAATTAATTTGTTACTGATTTCTGTTAAAAAGTTTTCAGGTATTAAATTATTTTTGTTATTGTTTTCAACGAAATATGTGATAATTCTATTATTAAACGATGATTTTATACACTTAACACCATCAACATCCAAACCATTATCTGGTTTCTCAGCACAGTTTATTTTATGGGCATTTGTTCTTTTATGATAATAACAATTTGTTTTTAGAATATATTTTGCACAGTACTCACAATAAACACTAATTTAACCGTTTTTGTTATCTTCTGTGTGAGAATGTGAGTGTCGATGCCATTCCGCTTGATTTGAAAAATTTTTATTACATGTTTTACATTTAAGTGATGGATGGTCCATCATGATATAATCTAATATGTCTTCTTAAATTCGTATTCAGAGTGAATACTTTTTTTTTACAAAATTCACAAGTAAAACCGCCAGCCATTTTTTATTTATTTATATTTTTTGTTTACGAGCTTGTAATGTGTTAAATATATTTTTAAACAGGACACTAACAACTACCGTTATTTATACCAAAATTTTTTTAATATACATGTTAACCGCAGTGGCGGTTCTCTCGGTGAAGTTAATTATGCTGAATCAGCGTCTGCATGCTCGCGCATGTTGGTATAACGTGATCATGCACACCTGCATCGGATCCAATTACAACAATTTCATGGAAAAATAATTATGCTGAAACAGCGTCTGCATGCTCGCGCATGTTGGTATGACGTGATCGTGCACACCTGCATCGGATCCAATTATAACAATTTCATGGAAAAATAATTATGCTGAATCAGCGTCTACATGCTCGCGCATGTTGGAGAACGTCATCATGCACACCTGTATGGAATTCAATTACAACAATTTCATGGAAAAATAATTATGCTGAAACAGCGTCTGCATGCTCGCGAATGTTGGTGCACGCGCCAGACTGTATGTAATTCGATATTTAATATAAATAATTCTGTTATCGCTATAACCACACAAAAATTAATTATAAAAAAGAAATTGTTAATTACATTCCCCTTTGTTCTAAAAGAAAAAACCTATCACCATCCCAATTTTTGGATTTAAATACACCCTACAAAATGAGTAATTCATCAGTGCTATTTGAAAAATTTTTGACTAAATAAGTGAAATTTCTTCTCCTCTTTGTGAACTAAACAAATGTATAAAACATGAACGATACATTAAATTATCTCAACAATATCAACACCAACAAAAAATATTTAAAGGAGATATTACCTTTGAAACAACTCCCTATAAACAAGAAATTTAAAATTTTAAAATGTTTAAAAAAGTTTACAACATATGTTCCGAGAACAATGATAGAGTTGGAAACGCATATAATCTTCTTGCCGGAGATATACACAAACCTATCAGAGGAAGTTATGAACGATCTATCAACTGGAAACTATTATTTAAAAAGAGCTATAGATGGAGTTCACTATAAATTATTTTTTGAAAAGTAATTTCTAAGTAAAAGAAAAAAAAAATATAAATAGAATATGTTTTATATAATCTTATGTTAGTTTTTTGTAAGAGGTTATAATGGAGCAACACGATAATTTTATAGTTATCGATTTACAAGGATTTTTTTATTAATAATAAATATTATGCTAAAGAAGTTTGTGTTTCAATCAGTGATTTTGAAGGAAAAACTTTTCACACAAAATCAACAACAAAATATTCAGAATTAAGTAAAAAGGATAGAGTTACAAATAAATGGCTATATAATCACTTGCATGGATTAGATTGGAATACTGGAGGGTCTACAATGAAAGACTTAATAGAATATCTAATACTAACTATAAAAAAGGGGAAAAAGAAGAAGAATATCCTGTTGTATATGTTAAAGGATATGAAAAAGTCAGATGGGTAGAGAACTACTTGGAAAAGAAATAGAAATATATGTAATTAATTTAGATTATTGGAATTGTCCAAACATAAAAACTTTGTATAAAGATAATCCAAATATAAACATTTGTGAAAATCATAATAATTTTAATCATACATGTGCTGAAAAGAATGTAATTTTACTTAGAAATTTTGTTAAAAAGAGAAAACATTGTTAATCAATAAAACCTTCGAAGTTGTTAATTTTATTTTTAGTAGATCCTTACTCTTTGTACAGTATACATGAAGTATATCAAAAATTTTAACTCAAAAATTGTTATCAGCTGAATTGGAATAATTATTAACAAAACATATTAATCAGATAAAGAACATATAGATTTATTTATGAAACTTATAAATGAATTAAGAACATATAATAGTGAAAATACTTATTCACAATCTTTCAACATTTGTCGATGCCAAACATTCTATACACAATATTTGTTAACACTTAAGCTTTTTAATCTTTATAAAAGTATTTTTAAATTTGAACCTGTAAAAATCTGAAGAAAAATAATAAATTTCTATTATGTATTGAAATGTAAAAACTGTACTTTTAATAAAATTTAATTATAATCCTAAGAAATGTATTTAGTATAAGTTTTAGAATAATATTTTTTCCCCAATAAAAATATTAATATAAAATTTTTTTTATTTCAACATTAATCACACCTGGTAAAGCGTGAGAATTCAGCAGATCTAATATCACAATGAAAAATATATGAAATATGTTTTTGCCTACACGCGCCAAACAGTATGTAACTTGATATACGTTTTGTATTGAATAAACTAAACAACCGTCATAAACGTATCACAACAACAACAAACAAATGTTACATACCTATCACTCAACCAACTATAACACACACATACACACACACACACACAAATAAGACGATGAATGATATGAATACCTTGGAGCTGAACGCTTTCGGTAAGAGCTCAAGGATTCTAAGATCTCCTGTGCGGAATCGGGAAATGAACCCATTCGGTCAGAGTACGAGGACTCCGAGATCCCCAGTGAATGGAGAATCTTCAGGATTGGTGGCATCGGGGTCGGAACCGACGCGAAGCAACCCGACGGCATCGACCAGCGGGGTTTTTGGTCAACTCGGAGACCAAATTAGGAGCTTAGTTGATATGATGGAGGATGGAAAGAGGAGATCAATCCACCAGCCGATGAGAGATGCAATCGACTCTATTAAGACCATATACGACCTGTACGCAGGTGAATTGAGGGGGCAGTCAACTGATGAGCAGCAGTTCTGCAACTCAAACTTCGACCTGGATGAGAAATCAGGAGGGCAAGAGGAGACAGGAGGAACCTGTTGAGACTCCCGAAGCAAAGAGGAGAACTCCAAATCCAGCACCGAAAGCTTTGGTTAGGAGGACTACTGAGACGACTCTGAGTCAGCAGGTAAACGCTCAGGAATCGACTGAAAAACCAGGGTGGCAAAAAGTCACTAAAAAGAAAAGGAAGGAAAAGAAACCTCAGGAGAGGAAAACACAGCCTGATGCGATAACGATTGCAACGAGGAATGACACATCGTATGCTGACATTTTGAGGAGGGTTAAAACGGTTAAATTAGGTGAAAACGTGACAAAAATTCGGAGAACCGTCAAAGGGGAGCTACTATTTCAGCTCGGCAAGAACGGCGAGCGAACGGAGGACTTCAGAGGAGCCATTGGAGAGCTCCTAGGGGAATGCGCTACTGTCCGCGCTCTAAAGGAGAGGAAGACAATTGAGATAAAGGACATTGATGAGATCACGGAGAAGGGAGATGTATATAACGCAATACAGAACATTCCAGGTCTTGAGGGCTTCGCTGAAGCCGACATAGTTGGTCTCAGGAGGGCATACGGTGGGACACAAACGGCCACAGTGAGCCTTAGTGCAGAAGCTGCAGCTATTCTCCTGAAGGAAGCTAGAATTAGGATCGGCTGGGTCATATGCAGGATTCGCGAGAGGAAGATTCCGACGAAATGCTTCCGATGCTTGCAGTTTGGACATATAGCCCGCCTGTGCAAGAGTAAAGTTGACCGCTCGGGAACATGCCGCAAGTGTGGACAGGACGGTCACATTGCTGGGAATTGCGAACGGGAACCACTCTGCATGTTCTGCAAAGTGGATAACCCAAGGTTCGCCAAACATATCGCGGGGAGCAGGAAGTGTCCTCAGTTTCAAAGCGCTCTTAAATCACGATCTAGGAGATGAAGTTAATACAAATTAATCTGAATCATTGCGAAGCAGCCCAGGACCTATTGGTCCAGAGAGTAAAGGATGAGAATATCGATGTCGCAATCATAAGCGAACCTTATAGAATACCGATGAATAGTACTTGGATCACGGACGGATCTAGTACTGCGGCTATATATGGTTCATTACCCTTCCAGCAAACCTATGCGCGGGACATCGGTTTTGTTATGGCCAGGATAAAGGGAGTTTGCGTCTACAGCTGTTACGCCCCCCCCGAGGTGGTCAATAGATGAGTTACAACATATGCTGGAGAGGCTGGCGTCACACGTGCGCCTGAACACCCCCGTTATTATTGGAGGCGATTTTAACGCTTGGGCGATCGAAGTAGATATACGAGCGGTAGTAGATATACTAACGCCAGGGGTCGCTGCCTCTTGGAAACATTCGCTTTCCTTCCTGTGGCGCTGATGAATGACGGAAGAGGAAGTACATTTAGGAGAACTGGATCGAGCTCAATAATAGATTTGTCGTTTGTGAGCAATGGCCTTGTTTCGCGGACCGCATGGAGGCTAACTGAGGACTTCACGAACAGTGACCATCAGGCAATCGTGTTGACGTTTACTGGGCGCAACACGAGAGGAAACGGATTGCCGAAGTTTACGGGACCTAAATGGAAGGACCCCCGCTTTGACGAGGAGACGTATAGATTGATGTTGTCGTCTTTTCATACGACTGGCAGCACGGTCGAGGAATTAGTGAGCGGCGTATACGAAATGCTCAACACTGCATGTGATGCTGATATGCCTAGGGGAACTATGTGTAGGGGACGTTCCCCCTGCTACTGGTGGAATGACGAGAATCGAAGACTTCGGTCGGCATGCTTTGGGGCGAGAAGACGGGCGCAGCGCACGAGAGGAAGACCGACATGGGAAGTCGAACGGGCTTCATATGAGGATCTAAGGCGTTAACTTAGAAGAGCCATTAAAAGGAGCAAGAAACTATCCTTTCAGCGGATATGCCAGGAAGCTGACATCAATCCTTTTGGGACGGCGTACAGAGTCGTCTGCAAGAGAATCGGTGCTCGAGAACAGCCTAAATTATGTTGTCCAGTTTTGCTACGGGAGATCATTGGTACATTATTCCCACGTGGCCAGCCCTACACTTTTATAAGTAGGGAGCCGTAGGCCATTCATACCATACCCGAGGTAACAGGAGATGAGGTACTCCCAGCATGCAATAGAATAGGAGATAGGAAAACACCGGGGCCGGATGGAATCCCGAATAGGGCACTTAAGGCGGCTATCCGGCTCAGACCGGATACGTTCGCCAAGGTGTTCCACAAGTGCTTCGTCGAGGGTGTTTTTCCACGTAGGTGGAAGAAGCAGAAATTGGTCTCATTCCGAAACCTGGTAAACCGCCAGGGGAACCATCGTCGTATCGGCCCATCTGCCTACTTGACACGATGGGAAAAATGCTGGAGAGGATAATATACAATCGACTACTAACATGTGCCGAAGCAGGAGGAGCTCTCTCGGACCTGCAATACGGATTTAGGAAAGGACGGTCCACTGTTGACGCGGTAAGGAGGGTAGTCGACATTGCAAGATATGCAATAGAGGGCGAAAGATGGAGATTTGGCACCAAGAAGTACTGCGCGGTTGTCACACTTAACGTTAAAAACGCGTTCAACTCGGCGAATTGGGGGCGTATTATGAGAGCCCTCTTTAACATGGCTACGCCGCCATACTTAAGGGAGATTCTGAATAATTACATTCAGGACAGGAAGCTAATATACCTAACGGATGAATGAGAGCAGGAATACGTAGTGACGTCGGGAGTCCCGCAGGGCTCTGACCACTACTATGGAACATTATGTACGATGAAGTACTTCGACTGCGATTGCCAAGCGGGACTACAATTGTGGGCTTTGCAGATGACATTGCCATAGACTCGGTAGCTAAAACGGTAGGAGAAATAGAGGAGAAAACGAACACAGCGATTCGAAATGTTGGAGCATGGCTGGATGAGGCAGGTTTGACACTTGCTGCACATAAAACGGAGGCCGTCTTGATAAGCGGCCGGAAGATAGTGGAGAAGATGGAATTGACCGTTGGAAGAACAAGGATCGAATCGAAGAGGGCGATAAAATACCTGGGAGTGATTATCGACGACAGATTGAACTTCAAGGAGCACGTGAAATACATCGGTGAAAAGGCATCTGTAACACAGGGAGCACTGGCGAGGATGATGCCAAATATTGGAGGACCAAGTCCATTTAAAAGGAGAATAATTTCGGCGGTAGTAACGTCGATAATGCTGTATGCTTGCCCAATATGGTCGGAGGCACTCTCAGTGGGGACGATGAGGAGGATACTGTCCTCGGTGTATCGTCTAAGCGCGATTAGACGGATAAGTGGCTTCAGGACAGTGTCTGATGCAGCAGTTTTGATATTGGCAAAGACAATACCAATATACTGGCGGATGAAATGAGAAGGATATACCTTCGCCGTCTCGAGTACCCGGGACAAATAGCGGCTATAAAAGCGGAGGAACGAAGGACTTCCATGCACAAATGGCAGTCACGATGGGAGAGCAGTCTAAAGGGAAGATGGACATTTCGTCTTGTCCCTGATGTAACCCCTTGGATGAAGAACGAATATTGCGAGTTGAACTACTACGTGACCCAGTTCCTAACTGGTCATGGGTGCTTCAGGAAGTACCTGCACAGATTTGGTCATGACACTTCTCCTATATATCCAAACTGTGTAGATGAGGAGGAAGATGAGGAGCATATTCTTACATGCTGTCCCAGATTTAGATGGCCGGGAGAAACGAATTTGTAACCAAACCGGCTAATGGAAGAGCTGTTGAACTGTAGTATTTTATGGGGTCAATATAGCCAGAGAATGACTGAAGTTTTGATAGTACTCCGAAGACTGGAGGAACGGAGGCGAAATTTGAATTAACGTGATAAAGCTTTGAAGCTAACCAGCCCTCCGCGAAGTAATACCTTACGGCAGTCCCGCGGGGGGAGAGTGGTTGAAGTGTGTAGGGGTGGGTTTAGTATGTAGGCACCAGCGATGGTGAATCGTGCACTCTTTTGTTGGAACGAAAGTGTCTTTCGAAGATTCCCACCTCCGGCTCAAGACAAAAAATAAACGCACACACACACACACAAACACATTAAAAGCACTACCGTGTGGTAGCGGATTAGAATACTACCATAGTGGTTCCCTGCTTGTCGTAAAAGGTGACTAAATGGGAGGGCAAAGGTATAGGTTGCGGATGAAAAGTCTGGCATATACCCAATCACACTGATGCTTTAAAGCGAAACAATGACGCTCAAAGTATTGAACAACCGTCGTATCACGATAGCACCGTGGGAATCACAGACCAGCATGCGTGCAAGCACGCTCCCAACGGATGTGGACGGTCGGAGGCATCAGAATGGATTCCAGTAAGATTCTGATTATGGTATACTGGACTACACTACTATTTGGATTTGATGACATGGGCTGGCGGATGGGGTATTCTGTTACCAATATGTGCTGGAGTGAAATCTGGTACAGACGGCTTTCAGGCTAATACACCATCTGTCTCCGTCCCGTTAAAACCTGGCAAAACTTGGAGAACGATCTTGGACTCGTCCCGTTGAGTTGGGGTGTAGGGGCAGTTAAGAATTTCTTCTGTTTAGCTCCCGGTCTGGCTCTGAACACAAGCTCTCATGAGCACTTGTGTCAACCCTCGCATGGCCTCCCTGCATTGCAAAGATAACCATGGGACCACAATAAGGGTAACTACACAACGAATCCAAGATAACGGCTGCAAGTTGGGACCCAATAAAATGGAATTCAACACAAACAACAATTCATATAACTTCAAAGGCGCTACTTCTCCAGCCGGCACCGAGGGTGCAAAGGAGACCCAGCAGGATAGCCCTCACCACCGCTGAAGCAGAACGGCGAGAGATCTCGCTCGTCATCCCCGGAGCTACAGAGGAGAAAAGCTCCTGAAAAGGAGGTGGATGATTTCACCAAGCTAGGAGACAGAATCTCGGAACTCGTGGAGATGATGGGCGGAGGAAGGAGGTCCATCCACCAAGCGATGCGCGATTTAGTAGCTTCTATATCGTCACTATACCAGCAAGCCGCTAAGGATAAAGTTGCGGAACAGGAGGTAAAGGTCAGAACCAATGACAGAAGCACACAGACGATCATGCAACAAGGGACACCTTGTGCTTCCAAAAGGCAGATGGATGAATTGGAAAAGCCAAGGAGAACACCTCCAAAGAAGACCAGGACAATCCGTCCTCGTGGACTAGTCAAGCCTGCCGCTGAGGTTAGGAATAGTGACTCGACTGGGAGACCAGAAACAGCTACGAACCAGACTGTGGTAGTGCCCGCAGCAACAGAGGAAGACACTCAGGAGCACAATAAATGGATCGTGAAAACTAGGAAGCGCAGAAAACCTCCAAGACCAGACTCAGTGATAATAAAGCCAACCGAGAAACTATCGTTTGCGGACGTTCTAAGGAAGGTAAGAAATGCCCCGGAGCTTAAATCAGTTGGCGAGGATGTCCAGCTTGTGAAGAAGACACAAAGGGGCGAAATCCTTCTGGAGTTTAGAAGATCGGCAGAGGTGGCTACGGAGATGCACCGTTCTAAGCTAAGGAGCTTATTGGCCGAAGAGATAGAGGTCAGAACAATAACTGAGGAGGCTACATTCGAACTAAGATACCTGGATGAAGTAACAACCGAGGAGGAAATAATCACCGCATGGAGGGACCAAATCGGGGAAGTACAACCGTCGGCTCTCAAGACGATCAGGAACGTTCCAGGAGGTACTAGGACAGCGGTAATCGCAATCCCTATGAAGCTGGCAGGCAGGGCAGATTAAGTTGGTAAACTGCGTGTAGGGTGGACAGTTTGCCGCTTACTGAGAAAGGTAACCCCAAGGAGATGTTACAAATGCTTGCAGTTCGGGCATGTAGCAGGAAAGTGTAGCAGTAATAGTGACTGGTCCAAACACTGCTTCAAATGCGGAGGGCAAGGTCACCTCCAAGGCCAAGGCTTGTGACCGTGACCCTCACTGCCTTCTTTGCAGAGGCGATCCGGATGCGGACGCGAAACATATCACGGGAGGACATAAGTGCGCACACTATCTAGCGGCACGACGGAAGTTGACATACGCAGGCAAATGAGAGTCCTGCAGTTGAACTTGGACCATTGCGAATCGGCGCAGGGGCTACTTAAACAGACGGTGCGGGAGCAGAGGATAGACTTGGCAATACTAAGCGAGTACTACAGAGCACCTGAAAACCCACGTTGGATAGCCAGCAAATGCAACAGGGCTTCGATATGGTCCCGTGCTAAATTCGCAATGCAAAATGTCGACGACAGGTGGGAGAGCTTTATGAAATGCAACGTTAATGGGGTACATTTCTTCAGCTGTTATCTTCCCCCTAGCCTATCAATGGAAGACTATAGACGCAGAATAGATGACATCGTTAAGGAAGCAAGGAACGTGAGACCTGTGGTAATTGCCGGGCATTTCAATGCTTGGGCTGTTGAATGGGGCTCGGCATTCTCTAACCCAAGAGGAGAATACCTACTCGACGCATTTGCAACATTGGATGTTGTTTTACTTAATAGTGGTGATAGGGATACATTCTCGATAAATGGACGCTGCTTGCAGCGTTTGTCTTGTCTATCTGGGAAGAAACACGTCTACTGGTGGAACGCGGATATAGCGGATCTAAGGCGTAAATGCAACCGCGCACGGCGGCTATTCCAAAAGGCCAGAGGCCGGGAGAATTTGCAGAACTGCGGGAAAGGTATAGAAGGTGCAGGAACAGCCTTAATGGGGCCATTGCGCTCAGCAAGAGAAGATGCTACAGGGAAATGTGCGCCGATGTGGACGAGAATCCCTGGGGAACTGGATATAAGGTGGTGATGAGAAAGCTGAACTGCTTCCGACCACCAGCAACGTCATGTGCAGCTAAGCTCCAATCAATCGTCGCGGCCCTTTTTCCGCGCAAAGCCGAAATTACATACTGCTTGCGGGATATGCGGTCACCGGAGAAAATCCCAGAAGTCAGCAGGCAGGAATTGGAATCAGTCTGTGGGGAAATGAAACTTAACAAAGCACCGGGGATCGACGGGATGCCAAACATTGCGCTTAAGGCGGCCATTGAAAGTAATACTGAGCTGTTTAGACAAGTTTTTAATGCTTGTATTCAGGAGAGGACGTTCCCTAGGATATGGAAGAGACAGAGACTGGTTCTAATTCCGAAGGGTAACAACGCGCAGGATGCATCGGGCTACCGCCCGCTCTGTATGATCGACACAGCTGGAAAACTTTTGGAGAGGATAATTTGTAGGAGACTGGAAGCATTCCTGGGGGCAGAAGGCTTGTCGGATCGCCAATTTGGTTTCCGAAAAGCCCGCTCCACAATAGATGCAATAGAGATGGTTATGACAATAGCAAAGGATGCTATCAGTGGTGAGCGCTGGCTGGAGGGCGATAAGGAGTACTGCGCTATCATCACCCTGGACGTCAAGAACGCATTCAATTCTGCGGATTGGGATGCCACTTTAACAGCCCTAGATGGAAAGGATGTACCGAACTACTTGATGGAACTTATTAAGGACTACTTTAAGGATAGAGTGCTCTTATATGACACAGATGATGACAGGAAAACATATGCGGTATCGGCGAGGGTCCCGCAAGGTTCCGTGCTGGGCGCAATACTATGGAATGTCATGTATGATGGTGTACTGGGGCTTAGATTCCCTAGAGGTACACATATCATTGGTTTTGCGGACGATATTGCCCTGGTGATAAGGGGAAAACATTTAGATGAATTAGTGAGAACGTGTAACACTGCGGTTGGTATGGTCAGAACTGGATCACGGGAATAGGTCTCAAACTTGCTGATCACAAGACGGATGTACTACTTGTAAGCAGTAGGAAGAAGATGGGATTTATTACAATAACAGTAGGTGACCAGCGCATAACATCAAAAGAGGCGATTAAATATCTTGGAGTAATGATTGATAACAGGCTCACGTTTAGGGAACACCTGACGTACATCGGTGGAAAGTGTGCGGCGACGTTATGTGCACTTGCCCGAATAATGCCTAACCTTGGTGGCCCAAAACAGGAGAGGAGGCGGTTACTGATGAAGGTAGTGACTTCGATCGCTATATATGCGGCCCCTACATGGGCCGGGGCCATGGATAAGAGGACCTATAGAGCAGGTATAGAAACGGCCTACAGGAGATCAGCTCTCAGGGTGATTTCTGCCTTCCGCACGGTGTCTACTGATGCAGATGATGTAGAGAGGAGGAAACATGACACAAGGAGGGGAATGGATCTCCTCAGTCCTGTTCAGTTAGAGGATGACGCTATGCATAGATGGCAGCATGACTGGTCCAAATCAACCAAGGGAAGGTGAACCCACAGACTCATACCGAGCATAGGCGAATGGACACGGTCAGGTGAACTTCTACCTGACACAGTTACTAACCGGCCATGGATGTTATAGGGCATATCTCTATAAGTATGGTCATGATGTAGACGAGGCATGCCCAGAATGCCCCAATGAAAGGGAGACGGCGGAGCATCTTTTCTTTACTTGCCCGCGATATGTTGTTCAACGAAATTGCCTGGAGAGGACAGTAGGATTCCAGGTAACGCCCGATAACATAGTTAACCTGATGTTAACCTCATGTGACAATTGGAACGCAGTATGTGTTTTCGCAAGGATGGTGTTGACGCAGCAAGATTGGCTGAGAGAGCAAGGTCAGCAGAATTTGAAGGCAGCACTCATTGAATCTCCACCCCCCGAAGTAATACTTGATTGTGGTCCGGGGGGGGGGGGGGGGGGGCAAATGGTTGAAAGTGTGACGAACTAGGTTGGGTTTAGTACGTATGCGTTTAGCAAGCCGAGAGTATGTCTTGCGGCGAATCGTGCACATTGCTAAGCCGGGCTACCAATGTCTTTCGAAGATTCCCAATCTTTAACTCGTAAAGCTATAAAAAAACACAGGGCTTAGCTCATGGGGCTTAGCTTCAGGCTACCATGGCGGTCAGTAGGTGGCGGATATCTGAACGGCCTATCCCAGGTAGGCTAGCTGCGAATAACCAATAAGCAGTCCCCGACCAAGAGCGGCAGATACGGAGGCATACTACAAAAAGGTACAAGTGACCGAAGACGTTATCTGCGACATGGCGAATCGATGCCGCCATTAACTAGGCATCATCCCACAGGGGGTTTCCTCAAGAGATGGGAAAATAGTTGAGTAACGACTTCGTGGTTCCCTCAGTTCCACCGAAGCGGCGAACTACGACGCCCTTGATTGGGGCATCAGAACCGAGCCCGGTAAGGTTCTAATTATGGTATACCGGAAATTGGATTTGAATTGGTGCTATAGGCTGACGATGGCAGTATTCCGTGACTTTAGTAAGCGGTGTGACAGCTGGCTGCAATGACTGTCGGGCTAATGCTGTCATTTCCCCCGCCCCGTTAAAATGATGACAAGTCTGTCGGCACGTTCCTGATTTATCACCGTTAAGTTGGTGTTGTAGGACCAGATGCGAATCCCTGGTTTACGTCGACCTGGCTCTGAACACGTATTCCTATGAGGTTATGTGTCAACCCTCGCGTGGCCTCCCTGCTTATGCATATATAACCACGGGGTCTTTTGTGACGACTACAACGATGGATTAGGACAGCGGCCGAAAGTTGGGGCCAAATGAAATGATGAACAATAGAAATAAACATACGAATAAGACGATGAACGATATGAATACCTTGGAGCTGAACGCTTTCGGTCAGAGCTCAAGGATTCTAAGATCTCCTGTGCGGAATCGGGAAATGAACCCATTGGGTCAGAGTACGAGGACTCCGAGATCCCCAGTGAATGGAGAATCTTCAGGATTGGTGGCCTATACGACCTGTACGCAGGTGAATTGAGGGGGCAGTCAACTGATGAGAAGAGTTGCAGCAGTTCTGCAACACAAACTTCGCCCTGGATGAGAAATCAGGAGGGCAAGTGGAGACAGGAGGAAACTGTTGATACTTCCGAAGCAAAGAGGAGAACTCCAAATCCTGCACCGAAAGCTTTGGTTAGGAGGACTACTGAGGCGACTCTGAGTCAGCAGGTAAACGCTCAGAAATCGACTGGAAAGCCAGGGTGGCAAAAAGTCACTAAAAAAAAAGAAGGAAAAGAAACCTCATGAGAGGAAAACAAAGCCTGATGCGATAACGATAGCAATGAGGGATGACACATCGTATGCTGACATTTTGAGGAGGGTTAAAACGGACCCTAAGCTCTATTAATTAGGTGAGAACGTGACGAAAATTCGGAGAACCGTCAAAGGGGAGCTACTACTTCAGCTCGGCAAGAACGGCAAGCGAAGGGAGGACTTCAGAGGAGCCATTGGAGAGCTCCTAGGGGAATGCGCGACTGTCCGCGCTCTAAAGGAGAGGAAGACAATTGAGATAAAGGACATTGATGAGATCACGGAGAAGGGAGATGTATATAACGCAATACAGAACATTCCAGGTCTTGAGGGCTTCGCTGAAGCCGACATAGTTGGTCTCAGGAGGGCATACGGTGGGACACAAACGGCCACAGTGAGCCTTAGTGCAGAAGCTGCAGCTATTCTCCTGAAGGTAGGTAGAATTAGGATCGGCTGGGTCATATGCAGGATTCGCGAGAGGAACATTCCGACGAAATGCTTCCGATGCTTGCAGTTTGGACATATAGCCCGCCTGTGCAAGAGTAAAGTTGAACGCTCGGGAACATGCCGCAAGTGTGGACAGGACGGTCACATTGCTGGGAATTGCGAACGGGAACCACTCTGCATGTTCTGCAAAGTGGATAACCCAAGGTTCGCCAAACATATCGCGGGGAGCAGGAAGTGTCCTCAGTTTCAAAGCGCTCTTAAATCACGATCTAGGAGATGAAGTTAATACAAATTAATCTGAATCATTGCGAAGCAGCCCAGGACCTATTGGTCCAGAGAGTAAAGGATGAGAATATCGATGTCGCAATCATAAGCGAACCTTATAGAATACCGATGAATAGTACTTGGATCACGGACGGATCTAGTACTGCGGCTATATATGGTTCATTACCCTTCCAGCAAACCTATGCGCGGGACATCGGTTTTGTTATGGCCAGGATAAAGGGAGTTTGCGTCTACAGCTGTTACGCCCCCCCGAGGTGGTCAATAGATGAGTTACAACATATGCTGGAGAGGCTGGCGTCACACGTGCGCCTGAACACCCCCGTTATTATTGGAGGCGATTTTAACGCTTGGGCGATCGAAGTAGATATACGAGCGGTAGTAGATATACTAACGCCAGGGGTCGCTGCCTCTTGGAAACATTCGCTTTCCTTCCTGTGGCGCTGATGAATGACGGAAGAGGAAGCACATTTAGGAGAACTGGATCGAGCTCAATAATAGATTTGTCGTTTGTGAGCGATGGCCTTGTTTCGCGGACCGCATGGAGGCTAACAGAGGACTTCACGAATAGTGACCATCAGGCAATCGTGATGACGGTTACTGGGCGCAACACGAGAGGAAACGGATTGTCGAAGTTTACGGGACCTAAATGGAAGGACTCCCGCTTTGACGAGGAGACGTATAGATTGATGTTGTCGGCTTTTCATACGACTGGCAGCACGGTCGAGGAATTAGTGAGCGGCGTATACGAAATGCTCAACACTGCATGTGATGCTGCTATGCCTAGGAGAACTGTGTGTAGGGGACGTTCCCCCTGCTACTGGTGGAATGACGAGATTCGAAGACTGCGGGCTGCGTGCTTTGGGGCGAGAAGACGGGCCCAGCGCACGAGAGGAAGACCGACATGAGAAGTCGAACGGGCTTCATATGAGGATCTAAGGCGTCAACTTAGAAGAGCCATTAAAAGGAGCAAGAAACTATCCTTTCAGTGGATATGCCAGGAAGCTGACATCAATCCTTTTGGGACGGCGTACAGAGTCGTCTGCAAGAGAATCGGTGCTCGAGAACAGCCTAAACTAGGTTGTCCAGTTTTGCTACGGGAGATCATTGGTACATTATTCCCACGTGGCCAGCCCTACACTTTTATAAGTAGGGAGCCGGAGGCCATTCATACCATACCCGAGGTAACAGGAGAGGAGGTAATCGCAGCATGCACTGGAATAGGAGATAAGAAAACACCGGGCCGGATGGAATCCCGAATAGGGCACTTAAGGCGGCTATCCGGCTCAGACCGGATACGTTCGCCAAGGTGTTCCACAAATGCTTCGTCGAGGGTGTTTTTCCACGTAGGTGGAAGAAGCAGAAATTGGTTCTCATTCCAAAACCTGGTAAACCGCCAGGGCAACCATCGTCGTATCGGCCCATCTGCCTACTTGACACGATGGGAAAAATACTGGAGAGGATAATATACAATCGACTACTAACATGTGCCGAGGCAGGGGGAGCTCTCTCGGACCTGCAATACGGATTTAGGAAAGGACGGTTCACTGTTGACGCAATAAGGAGGGTGGTCGACATTGCAAGAGATGTAATAGAGGGCGAAAGATGGAGATTTGGCACCAAGGAATACTGCGCGGTTGTCACACTTCACGTTAGAAACGCGTCCAACTCAGCGAATTGGGGGCGGATTATGAGAGCCCTCTTTAACATGGCTACGCCGCCATACTTAATGGAGATACTAAACAATTACTTTCAGGACAGGAAGGTAATATACCTAACGGAAGAAGGAGAGCAGGAATACGTAGTGACGTCGGGAGTCACGCAGGGCTCTGACCACTACTATGGAACATTATGTACGATGAAGTACTTCGACTGCGATTGCCAAGCGGGACTACAATTGTGGGCTTTGCAGATGACATTGCCATAGTCTCGGTAGCTAAAACGGTAGGAGAAATAGAGGAGAAAACGAACACAGCGATTCGAAAGGTTGGAGCATGGCTGAATGCAGCAGGTTTCAAACTTGCTGCAATTAAAACGGAGGCCATCTTGATAAGCGGCCGGAAGATAGTGGAGAAGATGGAAGTGACCGTTGGAGGCACAAGGATCGAATCGAAGAGGGCGGTAAAATACCTGGGAGTGATTATCGACGACAGGTTGAACTTCAAGGAGCACGTGAAATACATCGGTGAAAAAGCATCTGTAACACAGGGAGCACTGGCGAGGATGATGCCAAATATTGGAGGACCAAGTCCATTTAAAAGGAGAATAATTTCGGCGGTAGTAACGTCGATAATGCTGTATGCTTGCCCAATATGGTCGGAGGCACTCTCAGTGGGGACGATGAAGAGGATACTGTCCTCGGTGTATCGTCTAAGCGCAATTGGGCGGATAAGTGGCTTCAGGACAGTGTCTGTTGAAACAGTTTTGGTATTGGCAAAGAGATGAGATTGGCGGATGAGATGAGAAGGATATACCTTCGCCGTCTCGAGTACCCGGGACAAATAGCGGCTATAAAAGCGGAGGAACGAAGGAGCAGTTTAAAGGGAAGATGGACATTTCGTCTTGTCCCTGATGTAACCCTTTGGATGAAGAACGGACATTGCGAGTTGAACTACTACGTGACCCAGTTCCTAACTGGTCATGGGTGCTTCAGGAAGTACCTGCACAGATTTGGTCATGACACCTCCCCTATATGCCCAAACTGTGTAGATGAGGAGGAAGATGCGGAGCATATTCTAACATGCTGTCCCAGATTTATATGGCCGGGAGAAATGAGTTTAGGACCAAACCGGCTAATGGAAGAGCTGTTGAACTGTAGGATTCTATGGAGTCAATATAGTCAGAAAATGGCTGAATTTATGATAGTACTCCGAAGACTGGAGGAACGGAGGCGAAATTTAAATTAATGTGATAAAGCTTTCAAGCTAACCAGCCCTCCGCGAAGTAATACCTTGCGGCAGTCCCGCGGGGGGAGAGTGGTTGAAGTGTGTAGGGGGTGGGTTTCGTACGTAGGCACCACTGATGGTGAATCGTCCACTCTTAAGTTGGAACAAAAGTGTCTTTCGAAGATTCCCACCTCCGGCTCAAGACAAAAAAAAAACGTTAAAAAACATAACCTTTTCACAATACATGTTACAAACCTATCGACTAATCGAAAATGACCGGCTCTAGCGTAGGGACGATCCCAAATTTGTATGGAAAAAGTGTTCCCGAACATATACAAACATACTACTTACTGTCACAAACCCTATAGGTGCGTTAAATGCGGAGGAAATCATATAACTGCAGAGTGTATAAAAAAATAAAAATTCATCACCTAAATGTGGCAACTGCCAAGAGTCTCATCCTGCTAGCTACAGAGGTTGTATAATCCACCAAGAACTAAAGAGAAAAATGCAGAACAAATTATCTAATTATCACCGTGGACAACCAATGCCAAATTCACAAAATGAATATATACTCCTTGCACATGCAAATAATTTAAATCCACGAACGTCCCAAAACATTTCTTACTCTGATGCGGTAAAAGGCAATATCAATCCAATTAATATCAGTGAAAGTTCCATTTTACAAAAAATTTAAACGCTCCTTAATAAACAAATGGAGATGACAAACACATTATTAAATATGATGTCTTTAATATGTAGTAAAATATGCCAATATATTTAAGGATAGCATCATGGAACGCTAACGGACTGATAAACCACATAGAGGAAGTGGAAATATTTTTAAAAACAAATTTTATAGATATTTTACTTATATCAGAAACTCACTTTACTAAGAAATCATACTGTGTTTACGCTGGTCACCCTAATTTTAAGTTAATAGAATTAAGTAGTGTAAATACGTCAATTTCTTTTTACCGTGAATATCTTGCCATTTAGTAAAATAAAGAAAAGAGAATTTTTATTCATTCTTCAATCAACCCCCCAATTAAAAAGGTACGTTTTATTATAAAATATTTAATTTTACAATTTAATAATATTTATTGTATTTTTTGTGGCTCAACAAACATACTGCAAAATAAAAAACTTTGATTTAATAACCGCTAACCATCCCAACGAAAGAGCCCACGGAAGTTCTGCTATCCTAATAAAATCTAATATTAAATACAGAAGAATATATAACCACAGAATATGTACAAGCTACTGTTATTAAAGTAATATGTAACAATGCATTAGTCTCTATTTGCGCTGTTTATTTCCCCTCCGCCAGAACATTAAATGCTTAGATTATGAAAATTTGTTTAATAAACTCGGTCCAATGAAGAACAATGTTTCCACTCTATCCACAGGAAAACCAACATACTGGCCCACTGATCCGAGAAAAATTCCTGACCTTTTAGACTTTTTCATATACTTCGGAATATGAAGTAATATGTTTGATATTAGAGATAACTACGAGTTAAGATTGACCATTCGCCAATAAAGCTGAAAGTCCATACCATCCGTTTCATGCGCATTGCGTTACATGCGATTCTTGCTTTCTATGCTGTTTTTATTGCAAGTTACACACAATGCCTTTTATGCGACTGGTGTTTTATTTTGATCAGCTGTTGTGGTAAACAACAAACAAGCGAACAAGAACATTTTTAGAAAAAATAGAAAATCAAATTGTAATTTTAAAACAATTTATGGCATTAATTACAAATTTATGAGGTTACATATGTGATATTTTGTGCTGTTAAGGCCTACGAAAAGCCTCAAAAGAACACAAGACGAGTGTTTTCAGTTAATTTTTCTATTTTTCTTTTTTACAAATTAATAAATTCAAAATAGAGACACTCAGTACATAAAAACAATCATAGTTAAAAAATTTATTTTAATGTAATTTAATGTATTTTAAATTAGTAATAAACTTTATTATGAAATATGTTTTTATTAATATTTTTGTAATGCAAAAAGAAAAATGCGAAAATAGTAATGCACTATTTAAACATATTTATAGAAACAATTCACAATAGTATATAATTTGGCATGCCAAGTTTAAAAAACTGCTGACATTTTCCAACACTGCTTGAGTCGCATAGAAAAGTAGAAAGTAAACCTACTTGACGCATTATATGCGCCTATGTATTCTATGCTGTTTCTCTGTAACTTGTCACAATCAACCAAACTGATTTCACTTTTTGGCTATATGCATGTAACACAAGGCCGCATGAAACGGATGGTATGGACTTTCGGCTTAATACTTTCATACAATACTTCTATCAAACAACAGCCAGAAATTTCAAAGCTTATCACAAACAGGACTGATGTGGAATCTTTTTCTTTTTACTGGATAGATGCAAATATTAATCTAAACATTTATATTGAAAACGGTTTTGAGTTGGATAACGTAGTGGAAAAATTCACAAATTTAATACACGAAGCTGCCTTTAGGTCAACCCCAGTAAAAAACTATGGAAATAACCGACGTAATTTTCAAGTATCAATGGAGACACGTGAACTCATAAGACACAAAAGGCGACTTAGGAAAAATTGGCAAACAACAAGAAATCCGAACGACAAACGTTTACTCAATCAAGCAACAAAAATATTAAAACTTAATTCAGCTGAACTAAAAAATAATTCAATTAGCCTTTAACTTATGACGTGAAATTGTTTAGCGTATATGAAGAGGGGGTTAAATTTTACACCCGAATTATATTATATTATTCGAATTTGATTGCTTCTAAACGCATTATTAACAAAAACAAGGAAACAAATTCAAATTTATTTAAAAAAATTGTACTTTATTTCACAAGCCTCTTTTACACATCCAAAAAATAGGTGTTTCATTTACTTGTACATCAACCGCCTAAGTTATATACTTATTAAAATAAGTATATTAAAATAAAATAGAAAGGAACATTTCAATATCTTATATATATAAAAAAATAACAATCAGTCTTTTGAGGTAAAATTGTCATTCGTCAAATTCAGCCTTAGTACAAAATATGCATAGACGTTTGCTGCAGCCCATACACATTGGTGTATTACACTCGAAACATGTATGTGTAGTTTTCTTTTTTATTTTGTTGGGACATGTATAGCATAATTTGCTCGTTTTTGTATGTTTTTGGATAACAGGCTGGGGAAGAGAATCAGACCGTATTTTTTGAATGTGCCAATTTCCACTATTTAATTGTGCAATAATACAAAAAAAGTTAAACATTTTTCAGCAACTCAAAATAAAGTGAAAACAAAAATTATAAAAATACTTACGCTTACGGAGACGTGTAGTATTTTTTTATATGTGTTACTAACGTTAGATTAGACGTGGTAGTAAAATATTTTCTATATAAAAATCACACAAACAACTACGTGGTAGTAAAATATTTTCTATTAAAAATTTCCACAAACGACGACGTGTGGTAAATTTTACACCCACACACATAAATCTCCGCGATGCTGTAACAGTCAAAAGACAAAACTATGCTGTCAATAAAAGCATAGTATAATATGGGGGTACTGGCAATATCAGCTTAAGAAAGTACAACAAATAGAAGTTATTAGAAAAATAAAAAAATAGTGTGAAATTTACTACCACGTCATAAGTTAAAGGTTAGTAAATTTTTCGATTCTCTAAACAAAAACATCGATAATGATCATAAACTATGGAAGCAGCGAAATATATAAAACACCCAACAAAAAGACATCCACCTTTGAAAGACCTAAATGGCACGTGGTGTAGATCAGACTCCAGCAAAGCTGATGCTTTTACAAATCATCTCTACAATGTATTTAATATACAACCGCACGAAAATATTCAACAAGATGATGATGTGTTACAATATCCCGAAGTTGCATGTCAAATGAGTTTGCTTGTTAAGCCGCTTTCAACCTCAGAAACAAAGGATGAAATAAAGATGTTAAATGCTAAGAAATCTCCTGGTTATGATAACATAGATACGAAGGTATTAAAAAACCTCACAAAAAAGCAATAGTCCATCTCGCCAATATTTTTAATACCTATTGAGAATAAATTACTTCCATCACAGTGGAAACGTGCTGAGGTTATAATGATTAGAAAACTCAATAAGCCTGAAAATGAAATCTCATCTTACAGACCAATTAGCTTGCTTAGCATTTTTTCAAAAATATTTGAAAAAGTATTTTTAAAGCGCTTATCTCCAATTTTAGAAAGCTTGAAAGTCGTACCCGATTACCAATTCGGTTTCTGAAAAAAGCATGGAACAATAGAACAAATTCATCGAGTGGTAAATGCAATTAGAACATCTTCTGAAGAGGAAAAATACTGTTCCGTAGTTTTTCTATATATAGAAAAAGCATTTGGCAGAGTTTGGCATAATGGATTATTATATAAAATAAAAACTCTCCTTCCAGCTAGCTTTTACCATATCATCAAATCATACCTGCAAAATCGAACATTCTATGTAAAAATTAATGACGAAAAATCAAACATTATGGATATCAGAGCGGGAGTTCCACAAGGTAGTGTGTTAAGTCCCATTCTTTTTTCTTTATATACAGCCGATATGCCAATATTAGATGAAATACAGGTGTTGAACATATCTAGAGGCGTGCCTCAAGGTTCTATTCTTGGATCACTTCTTTTTGCAATGTATATCAACGATTTGCCAAGCCAACTTCAGCACTGCAGAATTCATATGTACGCAGATGATGTACAGTTACATTTGAGTAGTCCTGTGTTATCTATTAGTGCGAATGTAAACAGACTCAATGATGACTTGGATCGAATATATCATTGGGCCAAGGCAAATGGCCTTCGTTTAAACCCTCATAAGTCCAAGTGCATGGTTATTCGTAGGAGGACGCTTGATTCCAATATCGGTCTCGATATTTTGATGAACGGGGAGATCAAGATTGTGGATGCTGCCAAAAATCTTGGGTTGACTTTTAATGACATTCTTACATGGACAAATCTTGTTAACACACTTGTGGGTCAAACTTATACGAAGTTGAGGTGTCTTTGGTCGACACAATACTTTACGCCAGTTGAAATGTTATCTTCTTCCTGGTTTAATGTACGGTTGTGAACTTTTTGCAATTTGCGATTCCGTTAGCAAGGAGAAGCTCAACGTATTATTCAATAATATTGTGAGATATGTGTATGGTTTGAGGTACTTTGTATCTAAATGGAATTTTTTTATTCATGCTGCACGGCTTTGGAATTGTCTTCCACATTCTCAGCAACTTAATAGCAACGCAATTAGTTTTAGGAAATTTTTATTTAATTATTTTGCACCGTAGTGGATTACAATTTTTATAATTTATGCATAATTTATTACTATTGTTATTATTTTTTCTCTTTTACTTTATTCATTAGAAAAGTTTGATCTCCAAATGTTGTTTATGAACACTTCTTTCTTGTACTTTAAATATAAGATTGAATCTTGTTGTACAGGAATTGAATAAACAAATAAATAAATAAATAAATAAATGTGGTGTGTTGTTTATTATTATTATGATATGTACATTACACCTTCCCCTTAAGATAAAATTTATAATTTTTAGGGCCATTATTACAACTTGCCGTTAGCTAAAGGGAGGATTTTAACGGGCAGATAAATTGTTTTTCGTTATTATGAGTACCCAATAAGATAGAAGTGATCGTTAAGCTAAAGGGAGGATCATCCTATCTTTAACATTTAAAGGTCACTTTATGTTAAAACTTGCCATATTATATATTATTTTCATTATGGCAACTTCAAATTTAAACAAAATGAGCATATACAACAAAAAACGAAGTCCGCGGTTGCCACTGCGTTAAAAAATCTTGTATAATTGAGCAGTTTTATTGACATTGCTCCGGCACTGCCATATTTTTGAAAAATTGTATTTGTAAAGCCCACTTCACACGGTAATACTTTACGTACGTAAAGTCTAATGAAAAAGTAAAATGAAATTCCATTCGTATGACAAAAAGAGAATAAAAGTCGTATGATTTATATTTTTTGCGTTTACATGGTCGGTATAATACAATAACAAAGTAAAATGAAAACAGCTGTTACACTTTTTTTCTATGTGTTTACATAAAAATACATCCCTGATCTAATGCGACTTGCTTGTTTTTTGAATCATTTCAAAAAATGAAGAGAGCCATACGACTGTCAAACTTTTCATCCGTATTTTCTCTCAATGTGTGATGGTTTCATTACATAGTACGTTTAGACGATCACATCCGTACTCTTCTACACAAAATTTTGACAGATCATATTACTTGTGGGACCGTGTAAAGTAGGCTTAAGTTGTAATAACGAAAATAAGTTAAAGGTAACTTTACAGTTCCCTTTAGCTAAAGGTACCTTTAGCTAAACCCAAGTTTAACGGCAAGTTGTAATGGCCTTTAATGAAATAAATTGATTCTTATAAATATATGTATGTGATGTAAGTAGTGTTAATATTTAATTTGCTATATATATATAAAACTTTAGAGGATTATTATGATAAATTTTCTCTTTAGTGCCTACTTTTAATAATGAATTTACTCATAGTCTTTCAATTATTCGGTATGGTTCCCTATATGGACTCTGATTTTTCTTTCTTGACTCTGCCTTTTATTTTTTATTTTTTATTTCTATCATAAATTATAGCTAAATTTTTGTTTAGCTTTTCGGAATTTTCTAAAGATTTTCTTAATCTTATTTTAATTTCATTGGCATAATTGTCTATGTCATAGCATTTATTTGTATTTCCTCTTTTGTCTGTTGGTAGTGTTGCTAACCTGCTAAATGTTAACTCGCATGATGAGTAGTTTGTGTCTATATGTGGCACTGTATTGTATGCAAATTTGTAGTATGGTATCCATTTGTCCTATTCGTGATCATCTACAAAATTTAGCAAATATTCATTTAATACATGTTGATTACGTTCGATAGAACCTATTGATTGGTGGTGATAGGGTGCTGAAAATTTTTGGTTTATATTAAGTAAATTTCAAACTTCTTTTAGCAATTCATTGTTAAATTCAGTGCCTCTATCAGATTTTAATGTCTTAAAGAATTCATATTTTAAAATAAACTGTTCTACTAATATTTCAGCGATACTTTTAGCATCTTTCGTTTCAATTGGATGTGCTACAACATATTTTGTTAACTCACATTGCATTGTTAGAATGTACCTGTACCCATTTGATATTCGTGAAGGGCCTACGGTATCTATTTCTATTGACTCAAAACTATTATTAGGAGTTTCAGATATAACCAATTTTTCTTTAACGTACTTCGTTTGTTTGTTTCTCATACATTTGTCGCATTTGTTAATATAGTCTCTAACCATCTTTCGCATGTTTTTCCATACGTAACGTTGTTTTAGTTTCAGTACTGTCTTTCTGATACCAAAGTGTCCTGAAAGTGGAGAATCGTGGAATTCTTTTATAATGTTCATTTGTAGTTTTCTGTCTTTAATGTGTTGTAATGGTTTATATAATGTAATATTCAATTCATAATTTTAGTATTTGTTCGCTTTTAATATTTTCCGGTGCAACTCATTATAACTTCTATTTAAATATTCAATTGATATGAGCTCAAAAATTTTATCTTCGAAAAGTGAAATTCTTTATATTCTGCTCATGTAAATAAACAATTAACTTCTCTAAAGACAAAACGTATTTTGCTATATCTTCATTAACATTTTATACAAAGCTATTATCTTGATGTTCTATGTTACCACAATGCGTTATATGCGAATGGTTTTTTGGTTTGATCAGCTGTTGTGGTAAAATAATCAGCAATTTTGGGAAAAAGGGACAATCAAATTGTGATTTTAATATTAGTATTAAATTAATATATATGATATATTGTGCTGCTAAGGCCTACGAAAAGCTTAAAAAAACAAAGGACGAGTGTTCTCAATTAATTCCATTCACAATAGAATATAATGCCATTCACAATAGACTATAATGCATAAGTCGCATATAAAAGTAGAAAGAAAGAAAGAACCGACTTGATGCGTTCTATGCATTCTATGCGTTTTCGTCGGTATCTTATCACAAACAAACATACTGAGTCTATTTTTTGACACACGCATGAAACGCATGGCATGGACTTTCGTCTTAAAGTCTACTCATAGTCATAAAAAACATATTATTGGACACTAGGTATGAGGTTTTTCAATTACCGATTTTTCGAGCCAGTGCTTACATAGTCCGTCCATTGTCACATAGAAAATCCATGGCGGAGAAATAGTATAAGTTGGGTTCTGTTACTTCATCTGCTCCGGCGCAATTTTTCTCCAATCTGCCAATGCTTTTAGCGCAGGTAAGAGATAAGAGAAAATATAAAGTATTTTGATATTCTTCAAGCTCATCTCGCCATATATGTGTGAGTACTTTTTATTCACACATTTACATTTTAAAATTACAAATTGATCAGTTAATTGGATCAGTGGCCATGGAACTTTACTCGCCGTGCGATCAGAGCGCTAGTTCGTTTATTATCTATGACTAAAGCCGAAAGTCCATACCATGCGTTTCATGCTAGCTTGCATTACAAGCGTATACCAAAAAAGTAGAATCAGTGTGGTAGATTGTGACAAGTTAAATAAGAAAAAGCATTGAATGCATAGACGCATAGAAAGTAGGATTACTTTCTACTTTTCTATGCGACTAATGCAGTGTTAAAAAATTTTAGCAGTTTAAAAGGCATGCCAAATTATATACTATTGTGAATGGTTTCTATAAATATGTTTAATAGTGCATT
Organism: Sarcophaga subvicina; assembly: GCA_936449025.2. Classification (NCBI taxonomy): domain Eukaryota; kingdom Metazoa; phylum Arthropoda; class Insecta; order Diptera; family Sarcophagidae; genus Sarcophaga; species Sarcophaga subvicina. The sequence continues at coordinate 58,018,854 of OW388082.2, read as the reverse complement.
ACTATTTTCGCATTTTTCTTTTTGCATTACAAAAATATTGATAAAAACATATTTAATAGCAAAGTTTAATACTAATTTAAGAGGAAAATACATTAAAATAAATTTTTTAACACATTTCTTTCATGAACAAAATATGTATATGATGATTGTTTATACATATGTATATATGATCGTTTTTATGTACTCAGTGTCTGCCATTTATTTTGAATTTATTAATTTGTAAACAAGAAAAATGGAGGATAAATTAACTGAAAAACTCGTCTTGTGTTCTTTTGAGGATTTTCGTAGGCCTTAACAGCACAAAATATCACATATGTAAACTCATATATTTGTAATTAATGCCATAAATTCTTCTAAAATTACAATTTGATTTTATATTTTTCTCACAAATGCTCTTGTTCGCTTGTTTGTTGTTTACCACAACAGCTTGATCAAAACAAAAAACCAGTCGCTTAAAACGCTTTGTGTGTTTTTATTGCAAGTTACACAAGAAAATGTAGGATAAATTAACTGAAAACACTCGTCTTGTGTTCTTTTAAGTACTTTCGTAATCCTTAACAGCACAAAATACCACATATGTAAACTCATAAATTTGTAATTAATGCCATAAATTCTTTTAAAATTAAAATTTGATTTTCTATTTTTCCCAAAAATGTTCTTGTTCGCTTGTTTGTTGTTTACCACAACAACTGATCAAAACAAAGTCGCATAAACGCATTGTGGTAACTTGCAATAAAATCAGCATAGAAAGCAAGAATCGCATGTAATGCAAGGCGCATGAAATGGATGGTATGGACTTTCGGCTTAACTAACTAAACTTAACGATCAGTGCTGCCAATGTTGTAAATGATTACAATAGTGATATATGTACAATAAAAAAGTTAAATAAAAATCTAAAGAAATTAAATTTACCTTTGCTATTTTTTAACTAGCATTATTTTATTACTAAATTTAGAACTATAATTAAAAGTAAATACATAATAATAAATTCATAATTTTTATCACACTTTAACAAAATTTTTTAATATAAGTATAAATATATTGATTATTGTTGGGTTTTTTCAACTAGATACTATTTTTTATATTATAATTAGTAATAATAATAATGAATTTAAATAATAATAAATTTCTATCTAATAAATTAACATGAATTCTATATATATATATATGTAATAATTAACTACCCTAAGTTGAATAACCGTATAGGATACAAGGTTAAACAGGTAGCGGAGTTACTGAATATTCTTAGCTGTAAAAATCCATTCGACGAATGTTAGAATTAAGAAAATATTAAATAAATAAAGTTAGTTAATAAAAAATTAGCAAATATTTTTGGTATCACGTACACAAATTTAAAGCGCCCTATATTTAAATAATAATTTATTTAATTTAATTCGATTCCTAAAAAATATTAGAAAATTACATTTTGGCGCCCGAGCAAGGATTCTTTAAATTTATTGGTCGAGTTTTGTTTTTAAAAAAGAAAGAAAAGACCAAAAATCGCGTGTATCTTTATAAGTTTTTTAAAGTCAAATTTGTGGGTATTTGATAAATTATTTCAAATACCATTTTGTTGAAAAAATTAAAGATGAAAAACTTAAAGAATATAAAAAATAACAAACATACAATAAAAAAATAACATGTAAATACAGTGAGTTCCAAACCTGTTTAAATTTTTTGAATTTTTGCTCATTATAAATTTCTTATGAATGATTAGTTTTTGAGTTGCATATTTTTATATTATCTAGGGACCTAATAAATTATATTTAACAGCTCTGACAAATGCAACACTGATATGGTACCGTTATTTATGTTTTTTGATTAAGTTTTTGTGCACACTTTTGTAACTCATTAATATTAGCATGTTTTTGCCGGTAGAATATCATTTTAAGTGAATAAATAAAATTTTTAATTGGCAAATAAGTACGCGAAATTACTGAAAAATATAGTATTTCTATTGGATTTGTATTCAATCACAAAAAAAAATCGATCGGAAACAAAAATTAAATTCCACACGAAGAGATTGGTGAGACGTCTTGTTTTATCAGGAGCTGTTGATAACGCTGGACAGGCCAATAAGAAAATTAGGGAGTCCCTTCAAATAAATGTATCCAATCAAACTGTACGTACATGCCTCAATGAGTGCGATTATGAAGGCTAAAACCAAAATTAAGAAGCCACTTTTATCAGCAAAACACAGGGCTCATCGTTTAAAGGTTGCAAAAAATCATGTCAATTGAACTCCTGAGCAGTCGAAACTTGTAACATGGTCTGACGAAACAAAAATAAATAGATTATGTTCCGATGGTCGCATTTGGTCCTGGTATGGCACAAAAATATGCATTACATCAAATAATACACAAAACACATTAAAATATGAAGGAGGATCCTTCATGATATGGGGTTGTTTTCAGGGTGAAAAATTAGGAATACTTAGGCAAATAAAAGGTATAATGAAACAGAGCATTATATAGACATTTTAAGGGACTCATATCTGCCTAGTCTGGATATTTTTGGTTGTGAACCAGGCGATACGGTATTTATGCAAGATAATGACCTAAAACACAAGGTCAAGGTAACCAAGAAATGGCTAAAGGATCATAATATTAGGTGCTTAGATTAACCCCACAATCCCCGGATTTAAATCCGATCGAAAATTTATGGAATATTTTGAAAAAAAAAATGTTATGTGAAATCCAGTGCCACAAAGCCTTGAAGAGCTATGGGCGGCGGTTAATGAGGAATGGAGCAAAATAGAATCATCTATTTTAACAAATTTAATTAATAGTATGCCAAAAAGGATGCAGCTTGTCATAAAAGCAAAAGGTGGCCATATTAAACATTAAAATATCCTTTAAAATCTATATACATGTTTAAATTACAAAAGTGTTCATAAAATATTTTATATGTTTCTTACTATATTTTGAAGCAAATGTTATTTAGTTTAATTTTTTATTATTTATTTTATTATTTAACACGTAACAAGTTTAAAACACAATGAATAAAATTTTTAAGTTACTACAAATATTAATAATTCGAAAAAAAAAAATATAATTTTGTATTTTTATGAACAGTTGTGGAAGTCGCCGTGGTCTAGTAGGTAGTGTGTTGGCTAATTAGACGAAAAGCCAGGGTTCGCGCCCCAGGCCAGACATCAAAATAAAATACAAAAAGTATTTCTTCGGCGACTTCCTCTCAGCAGATTTCTGACAAAAACTCTGAGAGTAAATAAAATTGCCATGAAAAGTTTCTCAAAAATCTGTCGTTCGGAGTCGACATTAAACTGTAGGTCCCGCCACTCATGTTTAAAATTAACACACACAATATAAGTGGTGTGAGAAACTAGGTCGTAATCCTGACTGAAGGGTTGTAATGACCAATTACCTACGTACGTTGTGGAAGTCACAGTATGTACATATTTAATAAAAAATAAAATAACTAAAATTAAAAAGAAAATAAGTGTGATGAACCAAATATAAGAGAAAAATAATAACAACAAACAACAAGAAGTACATAAAAAAATAGAACGAGAAAATCACAAATTAAAAATATAAAATGTATTAAAATACGATTACAGATCCAAGTGCAGTGGTGTGACGAAAAATTTAAATAAAGAAATAATAAAAAAGTAGGTGAAATCTGTTTTAAATAAATAAAGGATTTCGTCTACAAAGAAATTTAAAAAAAAAATTGTGAAGTGATAATAAAACAGTGTTGCCGCTGTATCCTTTGCCGGAAAGAAGACAATTTGGGAAGTAGCTCCGAGTCTGAGCAAGAGGTAAGAGTGTATGCAATTCTTATGTCATTGCATTAATTTTGCAAAACTAATCAAAATTAAAAGATTTTTTGTAAGATATCCAAAAATTATTATTATTTAATAGTGGGACACAAGAATTATTATATACACTTAATATTTTGTGAAACCAATTATTTATAAATATTTATATCTTTATTGTCATATTTATTGGAAAGAAAAACGTATGTTTTTATGTATGAAAATTTTCTTTATAAATTGAAACACATCGCGAGTGTTACGATTATTAAAGTAATAAGCATTTACACGAATATTTCGTTCTCTTTATTAGTGAGAAACATTCTGTATAACAATTGTGTTGCTTGTTTGTTTTCTTTTCATTTCTTTTTCGTAGATTCGTTAAATCGGTGTTCCATTCCAAACGTTCGCATACCACTTGTGTATAATTTATATATTACAGCTGCTTACAGTGTAACCGTTCACACTAGCCACAAAAAGTGTATTTCATACAACAATTAAATATAAATTTTTTGTCGACTATTCACACTGGTTTCAGAATTCGAATTATTCTATTTATTATAATTTTGATAATACAGCGGATTTACATTGACATTTAATTGTTGTTTAATTACAATAAATCGACTATTAAGCGATATGACTCGGTATATTGTGCTTCTCATTTATTGAAGACATATATTCTTATTCATATATTCTGAAGTAATATATTCCTGACTCAATTAATGCTAAGCATAAAGGAGTGGTTACATCGAAATCGGAAATTTCGAATTTTGTGCGTTCGGAAAATCTTGATTAAATTCTTGTTTCCAAAACAAGTGAATACTAATAAATCCAAATATAATTTAACCAATAATTTACTTTGATCAATTTTGAATTCTTGTTTTCAGGAATTTTTAAATAAACGAAAATCATAATGACTAGTAGAGGCGCAAAACGCCAAGATTCTCCTTCCAGAGCGGAAAGCTTGGAGAGAGAAAAGCGAAGGTCGTTATGAATATCAACAGAATTCGACACTCCAATCCGTTTAATCCTATGGAGCTCGAATGTCGATTAGATACTTTAAAAACATATATTGACCAAGCAATGAAGCTCCAATCAGAAGTGGATAATTTGGATCCCGATAATGATGATAGAGCCGAGCTTGAAGATACCTGCGTAACCACGAAGAGTTTGTTTATGGCTCTCTTGGTCAAGAATAGGCAATCGAATGGGCCTGAAACTTCATTCAGCGTAAAAACACCACCATTCAAGACTCCCAAATATGAAGCTCCCTAAATATAGTGGAAAGTATTCTGATTATAAGAACTTCATGATTGAGAACCTGGTCCACAATAATCCGACGTTAACGGATATTGAAAAATTCAATCACTTTATATCATGCTTGTCTGAATCGGCCTTGGGTACAGTGAAGGCCTTTCCGATCTCCGAAGAGAATTACCCCAAAGCAATAGCAAGCTTTAAAAAAGTTTATGATAATGAACGCTTGACATTTTTCGACAATATTGCAAAACTTTTTGATTTGCCCGAAATTACCAAGCATGATTGATACTGTTTCTGCCATTTATGATTCGTTGTTATCAATTGGTGATGACAAAAAAATAACTAATGCAATATTAATACATTTAGGGCCATTTTTGAGATCAAGATTAAACTCAAGTTTAAGATAATCTCCAGTTAAATTTAATCATACGATAATTGAGTTTGTATTTTTGAGTGGAACTGTAGATCTGCTACACTTATAAGCAAAAATTGCAGCGTGTTTCACAACAATTTTCTTTTGTATAGAACAAAAACAGCTAAATACGATTGATCTTTAAGTAAAAAAATAATTTTTGATAAATAAATCACATATGTATATACATATATGTGTCTTATTCGGCTATCTCTCATTTAAAAGCTTTTTTATATAAAATTTGTCAACTACTTTTGATAGTTAATCTTAAGTTTAAACCACCAACGTTGGATTAAGTAAACTCAAAAACTGAAGAAGATTAAAGTTGACTTAATCGTTAATCTCTCATCCAAAAAATGGCCCTTAGTGACATCGATAGTGGATCCAATTACCAAATCAAAATGGGAAGAACAGCTTGATTTCGAGAAGTTCCCATTGTGGTCAGATTGCGAAGCCGCCTTGAATAGATATTGTCAGCATATTTCTGCTGACTTGTCTTCTAGTTCAAGGCCGAGGGTTAACAAACCTAAGAATGAACATTTCAATTTTAGAACCAGTAGAACATCATTAAATTGTACCAAATCGAAACAATCTGCTGATAGATGCCTATTTTGCAAATCGACGCAGAATATGATCAACTACTGCCCTTCTTTTACTGCTGAGCCTATAGTCAAACGATATGACTTCATAAAATCCGTGCCAGCATGTATTAACTGTTTAAAAAGGGACACAAGGTGTGCATTTTCTAAGTGTCGGATATGTAATGGTTCACATAACTCATTTCTTCGCCGATATAGCACAAGTTCTAATAGCTCAGAACAGCCTTCGACTTCTCACGCTTCTGTGAATTATTCGGCGTCAAATGCACGCATTATTCTAGCGACGGTTGTGATGAGAGTAAGAAGTAGTTCTGGCCAACTTATACCAGCCAGAGCTTTTTTATATTCCGGTTCTCAACCTAATTTGATAACCGAGGAACTGGTGCAACTACTACGTCTGAAAAAAGAAGGCAGCGGCATTTAACGAGGCATTGGTGAAACAAATTCGTTATCCAAATCTCGCGTCAATTTAACTGTTACCTCGAGTGTCAACTCTAATCAATTCACTTCGAAGTTTTGGGTATTGAAATCTATTACAAACTTACAACCTGATCGTAGGGTCAACATAGCTAGTTTGAGTATTCCGTCAAACGTGGAGTTAGCTGACCCCTGCTTCTATAAGCCGCTAAAGACTGATTTGTTAATTGGCGCAGGTCCATTCTTTGACTTAATGTGTGCTGGCCAAATCAAACTTTGACCGAGTCTTCCAGTTCTTCAGAGGACTTCGCTTGGTTGGATTGTTACTGAAAGATACAATCAGTCAAAGGACTCTTTTAACACTAAAGTATTTCAGACAAATACTTCAATAGCAGACGAGAGCAATGTTGATTCGATCATCAGAAAATTTTGGGAGTTAGAAGAGCTTCCAACTGAATCAACTGAAATTTATTCTGAGGAACATAAAAAATGTAAGGACGAATTCAAAATTACAATACGACGTTTGACGTCGGGAAGATTTGAGGTTGTTTTACCTTTTAAGTCTGTTCCTAAATTATTAGGATCTTCGTTTGAAACTGCCAAAAGACGATTTCTCTCTTTGGAACGAAGACTTTCTAAAAATGGTAGTATGTGGTAGGTGTATCATGATATCATGAAGGAGTACTTCACCTTGCGTTATATGTCACTTGGAAAAATTTCCTGATACTCCCCAGTATTTCATTCCACATTAATGTGTTTTGCGTCCTCAGAGCAGGGTAGTATTTGATGTTTCATGTAGAAATTCTTCAAAAGTTTCGCTTAATGAACGGTTAATGGTTGGTCCTACAGTTCAAGAAGAATTGTATTCTTCATTAACCCGTTTTGTCGTTTTGTGGTCCCGTTAATGTCTGTTTGAGAATTCGAAGTCGACCACCATTGAAAATGTATACAGTCTTCGTGTGTTTCACATCTAGGGCAGTGCATTTAGAGTTAATGCCAGATTTATCTACTGATTCGTTTCTTCTATCCTCAAAAGGCTCGCTGCCAGAAGAGGTCTTCCCAAAGAGGTGCTATGCGACAATGCAACAAACTTCGTAGGAGCCAGAAATGTCCTCAAGCAGCTGCAGCAAACATTCGACAGGGGTCGACCCACCCTCGAACTTACGCAGCGTCGTTATTAAATTTCATGTAGGTAATTTTTTACAATTATTCTGATCAATTATTTAAGTTCTGAATTTTGGAATATTCCTATTGAATTTTTGAAAAAATATCATTCATTTTTAATTTAAAGTGTTCATT
>OW388082.2:57908947-58010895 GCA_936449025.2 Sarcophaga subvicina | reverse complement strand
AATATTATTATAATAATAATAATAATAATAATAATAATAATAATAATAATAGTAATAATAACTTATTAAAGTATATTGTAAAAACCAGAAAAATTAAAAAATATTAAATTTAATAATACAGATAGGGTAAATATATTAGAAGATACATTTCAACGTATAACAAAACCTTTAAATCGTGTAATTGAAAAACTTGAAAGCAACAATAAGAATAAATTAAATAAGTATTCATTAATGAATGATTATATATACGAATAATTTCAAGATGATAATATTAGTTTTGAGACTATTAACAATTCAACTAAAAAAATAAACAAATACAATCAAATCATTCCTACTGCCAATTATAAAAGCGTTGAAGATGATGTCAGTTACATGTCAAAATAAGAACTATATAATATATTATACTATAGTGTACTAAAATAAATCATATAAAAATAAGTAAAAGAGTTGGTATGAGCAATTATACCATATAAACAATATTATATAAGTTAAGGGAAATTTTATTATACCTGTGGTAAATTCTGAAACTACAATTATTTTTATTATAATTGATTTTTTCAAACAACATTAAAACTATATACACGGTTTTATTGCAAATTCTGTTACATGCGGTCTACTCCTAAAGAAGTAATAGAATACTTAACTTCAATTATTGAAAATGAAAACTTTTCTGTCATTTACAGTGGACAGTAAAAGTCTTAGTACGGCTATACATTTTAGCAATTTCATGTATTTATAGGAAAAGTTCGTATAAATAATTAAAGTTTTTATACTTATTATATTAATTTATTTCTGTTTTATTATAAAACAAATAAATTTTTAATCTTTTTCACAAACAAGCAAAAAATAAGAAAAAGTTTCTGCTGACTCCTTATTTGAGCACCGCAAAAGTGTAGGTACCCCTAACAAGAATTCAGAGTAAATTTAAAATTCAAAGGCCTAATATATAAAAATGTTATTAATTATATTTAGTAGGTCAAGCATGCCATTTAACCTAAATAGCATTCAATGTACCAGTTTTGTTTAGTGTTTTCTGGTGATATTTGCCGCCATGCACTCATGAACAAGTATTTCGGGTAACTTAAAAAAATCCAGAATATTTTTTTGGTTAAACTTTACTTCATTTTCTTTCATAATTTGCTCTCCATAATAGTATTCTAAATACTTTAAGTTTTCATATGCTGTGTAGTCTTCTTCTGAAAACTTTAATAAATTCTGTATATGAATGTAGACTGACTTGTGTATTGCAATTTTATTCTTAGAAGGGGAATAACAAAAATTTTTGTTTGCACCCTTTTTAATGTATAACGTATGTAACTGAAAAAACAGAGACGGCTATCACACTGAAAACAATTTAGTGTACAATTGTTCGAAATTTTCACTACGTTTTTTAAACTCTTCATGTTTAATTCAATTTTATTTATTATTAGAACTCTTTTCAAAGAAAGTATTTTTTTCCTGTCCGCGTACGGTTATGGGAGCGTTGATTATAGGGAATGTAATTCGTTTGGATTTATGCAAACGATTCTAAAGATCTAAGTTTTGTCCGTTTAATAGAGATGTCCGCTTATAAGAGCTGTCCGCAAAGGGAGCTTTCACTGTATATGTATATAATATTTTTAACCAAAGCAATAAACTATTTTTTCAACAAAACCATTTTTTAAAACAAGAAAACCGTACTATAAAATTCCTTACCAAAATTATTTCTTTCAATAAAAAAATAAAAAATCAAACTTTTTTTTATTTCAGTATTAATCACACTTATATTAATCATAGAACTGAGTATTTCCTAAACCACAAAAAAACATTAGCTTATTTTTCAAAACAAAAAAATTAAACTATAAAACAACTGGCATGAACGCATCGCAATCACCCTGCATAACCCTACCCTCTCTAACTCTCTCTAACAAATGTTATATACCTATTACTCAACCGGGGAGGACCAACCCTCACCAAAACCAGAAGATCTATTTAAACAACAATAATTTTATTTTAATTTTATCTAAACAGCAATTAACAAAATATTTATTTTATTCATTTTATTTTATTCTTTTTCTTTGTAATTAAAACAACAACAAAACATTTATTTTATTTTATTCTTTTTGGTTGTATTTATCGACAAACTCTGAATAAAAGTTTAACTTGAATTTTAAGTAGTTAAAGTCAGCAAAATAAAGCATTATAACAAATTTATATCAATTAAAGTTAACAACAGCAGTAACACTGCATATGAACAAAATTTAGCAGTGTCCGCGACGATTTCAAAATTTGTATGGAAAAAGTTAATTAAATTCAAAAACTCTCAGCTTTGTGCAATAAGAACACGTTCCTATTTATTCAACATTAAATCATATAAAAATATAAAGAATACAGTCTTTTACAGCAATGTATGCTCCTAAATTTTTATGGAAAAACAAAAATTTACATATATTCTATATTATTCTAACTTACTTTAATTTACATTCTATCTTGCTTAATCATATTCCATACATGTACTTACTCTAATTTCGACAGTCGCAACTTGAAGAATTGACCAATCATATTGTCTTCAAATTGGGGAATTTAGTGACTATCAATGTCACTCAAGCACCAATATGATCCCTTTAAACATTCGTCACATTTCATTCAAGTGCAGCTTGATCGATTTCTGTTTATGTTTGCCGTATGTGGCTCGTTTTTTTTATAGCTTTACGAGCTAAAGTTTGGGAATCTTCGAAAGACATTGGTAGTCCGGCCTACCAATGTGCACGATTCGCCGCAAGACTTACTCTCGGCTTCCTAAACGCATACGTACTAAACCCAACCTAGTTCGTCACACTTTCAACCATTTGCCCCCCCGGGACCACAATCAAGTATTACTTCGGGGGTGAAGATTCAGCGAGTGCTGCCTTCAAATTCTGCTGACCTTGCTCTCTCAGCCAATCTTTGCTGCGTCAACACCTTCCTTGCGAAAACACATACTGCGTTACAATTGTCACATGAGGTTAACATCAGGTTTAACTATGTTATCGGGCGTTACCTGTAATCCTACTGTCCTCTCCAGGCAATTTCGTTGAACAACATATCGCAGGCAAGTAAAGAAAACATGCTCCGCCGTCTCCCTTTCATTGGGGCATTCTGGGCATGCCTCGTCTACATCATGACCATACTTATAGAGATATACCCTATAACATCCATGGCCGGTTAGTAACTGTGTCAGGTAGAAGTTCATCTGACCGTGTCTCCTTTTGGTCCATTCGCCTATGCTCGGTATGAGTCTGTGGGTCCACCTTCCCTTGGTTGAATTGGACCAGTCATGCTGCCATCTATGCATAGCGTCATCCACTAACTGAACAGGACTGGGGAGATCCATTCCCCTCCTTGTGTCATGTTTCCTCCTCTCTACATCCACTACTAGCCTCAGGGGCATCATCCCCGCAATCACCAATGCTGCATCAGTAGACACCGTGCGGAAGGCAGAAATCACCCAGAGAGCTGATCTCCTGTAGGCCGTTTCTATACCTGCTCTGTAGGCCCTCTTATCCATGGCCCCGGCCCATATAGGGGCCGCATATATAGCGATCAAAGTCACTACCTACATCAGTAACCGCCTCCTCTCCTGTTTTGAGCCTCCAAGGTTAGGCATTATTCGGGCAAGTGCACATGACGTCGCCGCACACTTTCCACCGATGTACGTCAGGTGTTCCCTAAACGTGAGCCTGTTATCAATCATTACTCCCAGATATTTAATCGCCTGCTTTGATGTTATGCGCTGGTCACCTACTGTTATTGTAATAAATTCCATCTTCTTCCTACTGCTTACCAGTAGCGCATCCGTCTTGTGATCAGCAAGTTTGAAACCTATTCCCGTGATCCAGTTCCTGACCATACCAACCGCAGTGTTACACGTTCTCACTAATTCATCTAAATGTTTTCCCCTTATCACCAGGGCAATATCGTCCGCAAAACCAATGATCTGTGTACCTCTAAGGAATCTAAGCCCCAGTATACCATCATACATGACATTCCATAGTATTGGGCCCAGCACGGAAACTTGCGGGACCCCCGCCGATACCGCGTTAAAATTACCATTTCTCGGGAAATGGGCCAGTTCGGGATAAAATAATCTATGCTGCGGTCTTGATGGCAACGCAGGAGGTTTTGGACGCCCTCCAGAGCCATTATCAGAATTCCCAAAAACTGTTGGCCTAATACCGTGGGTATATTGCCTTCTAAAATGCATACTATTCAGTTTAAGGCACATTTGAAGTACCTCTCTTCGCTTACGCTCAATAATCTGGGTAGATCTCCATTCAGTCCACGCACAAAGGTGTCCAATGCCATATTTCTATGAGCATGTCATGACAACCACTGCGTCCTCCCCCAATTCAAGGTAAGCTACCTTATCTAAAACGAGTGATAACAATGAGTACACTCTCTGGTAATATTCCGCAACACTTCGATTTCCCTGGGAAAGTAAGTTCAGTTGGTATTCCAATGTTCCCAGATCTCTTCCATCCGAATAGTGCATCACAAGGCATTTCTTTAGCTTGCCCCAATCAAGTGGGGTTCTGTATGATTCCAAAGCCATGTCCGCGTCCCCCGTGATCTTATGCCTGATCACGTGTAATATCGCGTAATATTTTGGAGATCCCTTTATGCCCTCGTACACACCGAGGCTCCTATCAACGGTTTTCCTCTAGGAGTTAAATTCACCTGGCTCACCATTGAATTCTCTTAGGTATTTCACCATACCTAGAACCTTGTCGGCCTCACTAATCTGAGCCGCGGAAGTCCAGTAAAGGTTACGTCTGAAGTCCCGTCTTCGGTTGATGTCGAATTAAGGTTTCTTGCTGTATCCTGCACAAAAGTCTGTATCTGTTCCCTAAGTGATGGGTTCAATATCGATAAACCACCTGTTCGATATGCCGAGCTTCCTAATAAGGACAAATTGCTCAACTGGCTTGCCAAATCAGTCTGTGTATTAGTAGCAATTTTGCTTTATAGGCTAGCTTTATCAAAAAATTGAGTGTTTGCTTTTTAATGTGAGTGTGTGTGTGTGAAACTGTACTTGAAATGTTGTGCTTTTGTTTATTTTATTTTTATTTTTTGTAAGATTTAATGTTGAATAAATAGAAATATAGTTGAACGTGTTCCTGTTGTGCATAGCTGGCAGTTTTTGAATTTGATAAAATTTTTCCATAAAAATTTGGGGGCATGCCTACGCTACAGAATGTCATTTTTGGTTAGTCGATAGGTTTGTATGATTTATTGTTGAAGAAGTAGTTATATAGTTGTACGTGTTGTTGTTGTTGTTTTAATTGTTATTGTTTAGATAGATCTTCTGGGTTTTGGTGGAGGTTGATGTGATAACTCCTCCCAGGTTGAGTGATAGGTATGTAACATTTGTTAGAGAGGGTTAGAGAAGGTAGGGTTGTACAGGATGATTGTGACGGCGTTTATGACGGTTGTTTTATGGCTTCATATTTTTGTTTTGAAAAGTAAGCTAAATATTTTTTAGGTATGTAACATATATTAGAGAGAGATGTAGGGTTATGTAGGGTGATTGTGATACGTTTATGCCGGTTGTTTAGTTTATTCAATGCAAAACGTATATCAAGTTACATACTGTTTGGCGCAAAAAAATATTTCATATATATATATATATACATATATTATTCAATATGATATTTGCTCTGCTAAATTCTCATGCTTTACATATAGTTGCGATTAATGTTGGAATAAAAAATGTTTAATTTGTTTTATTTTTATAAAAGTGCATTTATTAAAAGTTGAAAACATATAGTCACAGTTTATTCAATACAAAACGCATATCCAGTTACTTACTGTTTTGGCGCGTGTAGGCAAAAAAAATGCATATGTTTTTCATTGTGATATTAGATCTGCTGAATTCTCACGCTTTACCAGGTGTGATTAATGTTGAAATAAAAAAATGTTTAATTTGTTTTATTTTTATATTAATATTTTTATTGGAAAAAAAAATATTCTAAAACTTATACTAAATACATTTCTTATGATTATTTTTATTGTGATATTTGATCTGCTGAATTCTCACGCTTTACCATAATGCTAACATAAACAAATGTTTAATTTGTTTTATTTTCCATAAAAATTTGGGACCATGCATTGCTTTAAAAGACTGTATTCTTTATATTTTTATATGATTTAATGTTGAATAAATAGGAACGTGTTCTTATTGTACAAAGCTGAGAGTTTTTGAATTTAATTAACTTTTTCCATACAAATTTTGAAATCTTCGCGGACACTGCTAAATTTTGTTCAAATGCAGTGTTACTGCTGTTGTTAACTTTAATTGATATAAATTTATTATGTTTTATTTCGCTGACTTTAACTATTTAAAATACAAGTTAAATTTTTATTAATACATACATACATAATTGGCCATTACAACCCTTCAGTCAGGATTACGGCCTAGCTTCTCACACCACTCATGTTGTGTGCGTTAATTTTATACGTGAGTGGCGGGACCTACAGTTTAACGTCGACTCCGAACGACAGAATTTTGAGAAACTTTTTCATGGCAGTTTATTTTACTCTCAGAGTTTTTGCCAGAAATCTGCTGAGAGGAAGTCGCCGAAGAAATATTTTTTTTTCATATTTCATTTTTGATGTCTGACCTGGGATACGAACCCGGGCTTTACGAATAGTAAGCCAACACACTACCTACTACACCACGGCGACTTCAATATTTTTATTAATAGTTTGTCGATAAGCACAACCAAAAAGAATAAAATAGAATAAATGTTTTGTTGTTGTTTTAATTACAAAGAAAAAGAATAAAATAAAATGAATAAAATAAATATTTTGGTAATTACTGTTTAGATAAAATTAAAATAAAATTATTGTTGGTTAAATAGATCTTCTGGTTTTTGTGAGCGTTGGTCCTCCCCGGTTGAGTGATAGGTATATAACATTTGTTATAGAGAGTTAGAGAGGGTAGGGTTATGCAGGGTGATTGCGATGCGTTTATGCCAGTTGTTTTATAGTTTCATTTTTTGTTTTGAAAAATAAGCTAAATGTTTTTTGTGGTTTAGGAAATACTCAGTTCTATGATTAATATAAGGGTGATTAATACTGAAATAGAAAAAAGTTTGATTTTTTATTTTTTTATTGAAAGAAATAATTTTGGTAAGGAATTTTAAAGTACGGTTTTCTTGTTTCCAAAAATGGTTTTATTGAAAAAAAAGTTTATTGCTTTGGTTTAAAAATATTATATACATATACAGTGAAAGCTCCCTTTGCGGACAGCTCTTATAAGCGGACATCTCTATTAAACGGACAAAACTTAAATCTCTAGAACCGTTTGAATAAATCCAAACGAATTACATTCCCTATAATCAACGCTCCCATAACCGTACGCGGACAGGAAAAAAATACTTTCTTTGAAAAAAGTTCTAATAAGCGGACATTAAAAAAAATTAAAATTAAATTAAACATGAAGAATTTAAAAAAGTAGTGAAAATTTCGAACAATTGTACACTAAATTGTTTTCAGTGTGATAGCCGTCTCTGTTTTTTCAGTTACATACGTTATACATTAAAAAAGGGTGCAAACAAAAATTTTTGTTATTCCCCTTCTAAGAATAAAATTGCAATACACAAGTCAGTCTACATTCATATAGAGAACTTATTAAAGTTTTCAGAAGAAGACTACGCAGCATATGAAAACTTAAAGTATTTAGAATACTATTATGGAGAGCAAATTATGAAAGAAAATGAAGTAAAGTTTAACCAAAAAAATATTCTAGATTTTTTAAGTTACCCGAAATACTTGTTCATGAGTGCATGGCGGCAAATATCACCAGAAAACACTAAACAAAACTGGTACATTGAATGCTATTTAGGTTAAATGGCATGCTTGACCTACTAAATATAATTAATAACATTTTTATATATTAGGCCTTTGAATTTTAAATTTACTCTGAATTCTTGTTAGGGGTACCTACACTTTTGCGGTGCTCAAATAAGGAGTCAGCAGAAACTTTTTCTTATTTTTTGCTTGTTTGTGAAAAAGATTAAAAATTTATTTGTTTTATAATAAAACAGAAATAAATTAATATAATAAGTATAAAAACTTTAATTATTTATACGAACTTTTGCTATAAATACATGAAATTGCTAAAATGTATAGCTGTCCACTGTATATAACAGAAAAGTTTTCATTTCCAATAATTGAAGTTAAGTATTCTATTACTTCTTTACAAGAATACCGTATGTAACAGAATTTGCAATAAAACCGTGTATATAGTTTTAATGTTATTTGAAAAAATCAATTATAATAAAAATAGTTGTAGTTTCAGAATTTACCACATGTATAACAAAATTTCCTTTAACTTATATAATATTGTTTATATGGTATAATTGCTCATACTAACTCTTTTACTTATTTTTATATTATTTATTTTAGTACACTATAGTATAATATATTATATAGTTCTTATTTTGACATGTAACTGACATCATCTTCAACGCTTTTATAATTGGCAGTAGGAATGATTTGATTGTATTTGTTTATTTTTTTAGCTGAATTGTTAATAGTCTCAAAACTAATATTATCATCTTGAAATGATTCGTATATATAATCATTCATTAATGAATACTTATTTAATTTATTCTTATTGTTGCTTTCAAGTTTTTCAATTACACGATTTAAAGGTTTTGTTATAGGTTGAAATGTATCTTCTAATATATTTACCCTATCTGTATTATTAAATTTAATATTTTTTAAATTTTCTGGTTTTTACAATATCCTTTAATAAGTTATTATTATTATTATTATTATTATTATTATTATTATTATTATTATTATTATTATTATTATTGAAGTCGCCGTGGTGTAGTAGGTAGTGTGTTGGCTTACTATTCGTAAAGCCCGGGTTCGTATCCCAGGTCAGACATCAAAAATGAAATATGAAAAAAAAATATTTCTTCGGCGACTTCCTCTCAGCAGATTTCTGGCAAAAACTCTGAGAGTAAAATAAACCTGCCATGAAAAGTTTCTCAAAAATTCTGTCGTTCGGAGTCGACGTTAAATTGTAGGTCCCGCCACTCACGTATAAAATTAACGCACACAACATGAGTGGTGTGAGAAGCTAGGCCGTAATCCTGACAGAAGGGTTGTAATGGCCAATTATGTATGTTATGTATGTATTATTATTATTATTATTATTATTATTATTATTATTATTATTATTATTGTCATTATTATTATTATTATTATTATTATTATTATTATTATTATTATTATTATTATTATTATTATTATTATTATTATTAATATTATTATTATTATTATTATTATTATTATTATTATTATTATTATTATTATTATTATTATTATTATTCATATTTATTTGTTTGTAATGACCTGCTTTTGTAATGAATAATGAATGAATGCTGTTTGTAATGAATCTGCTTTATAACTGTTTACAATCTGCTCTCTGCTTATAATCTGGTCACTATCTGCTTATGATCTGGTCACTATCTGCTTATGATCTGGTCACTATCTGCTTATGATCTGGTCACGATCTGCTTATGATCTGGTCACTATCTGCTTATGATCTGATCACTATCTGCTTATGATCTGGTCACTATCTGCTTATGATCTGGTCACGATCTGCTTTGTATCTGGTCACTATCTGCTTATGATCTGATCACTATCTGCTTATGATCTGGTCACTATCTGCTTATGATCTGGTCACTATCTGCTTATGATCTGGTCACTATCTGCTTATGATCTGCTCACGATCTGGTTACTATCTGCTTTCTATCTATTTACTATTTGCTTATGATCTGATCACATCTGCTTATGATTAATTTCGTTATTATTTAAAACTTATCTCATAACTGTATAAAATTATCAAATCCCTTACGCTATATTCCTTTATTCAATTCATCATCTTTACTAACAACAAGAAATCCATACTTATCTTTCCAACATCTATTACATACGTATATCTACAAATTGATTAAATGACATATCACCAATAACGTGATCATTATAGATATAATTCTATAATCATAAACATATTTACATATACATATATTTACATTTAGGTATTTTAGTATGAGTTTGACATAAGTAAAAACAATCTTATTGAATTTTGTTTTCCACAAATCATATCATCAAAAATCATTATTGAAAGTTATTTTGCTTCAGCCGGACTTAGAATTTGTTTATTTTCCGAAAACGTATAGAGACTGATCCCCTTTAAATTTCTTTTTAAGCCGGACTTAGAATTTGTTCATTTTCCGAAAACGTATAGAGACTGATCCCCTTTAAATTTCTTTTCATTTTCAAATGTAAATTTCTTTATTGCATTTAAATCATATTTTAGTAACTAGCAGAGTATCATTTTTAAGAGTTGTCACATCAATTTTTATATTTTAAATTTCTTTCGATATCGATATAATATTATTTGTTTGTATATTTTGAAGTTTTTCTATATTCTTCAAGATTGGTGCATTAATGTGTTTAAGCGAAAGGTTGATTTCCTTTTGTAATAATTCAGTTCTATTATTAAGATATGCTTTTGTAACTGCATCTTTAGATTCAACAGATGCAGTTAAATTCGATATTATTTTCTTATGTAGGTCTAACCGTTTACTGTCTACGGCAATATCGAGTATTTTAAATAGATTTTTCTTAAAGACTGAATCACTCATATTGCTATGACTTTTTAAGCTTTCTCCAAATTAATTTATAGAACTCAGTAGTATGTTTATGGGGTTTCTCGACCACTTACTCCATACAAAATTTGGTGCATGCATAGCTGTAAAAGAGTAAAAGAGAAAATGTAAAAGAGAAATGAATTGTGTGCGATGAAAAGGTAATGCTTTTTAATGTGTATGTGTGTGTGTGTGTGTGTTAAAATTTGGGAGAATGCATATCTGCAAAAGAATTAAATCATTTTTATTTTCAATTTTTCCCTACAAATTTGGGATCATACCTGCTTTTTGTTGGTCCTTTCATTTGTATTGCTTTTCAAACGCATGATTGGACGGACGGAATGAGTGTGTACATGTTTCCTCATTTACATCCTAGAGTATAAATAGACTGTAATGTGAAAATGTATATACGTATGTACGAATGTTTGGACGGACAGAATGAGTGTGTGTGTAACATGTAATGTGTATGATCGTTTTTTTTTTAATAGTAAATTCTTGGCACGTATTGCTCATGATCACAGGTAGAAGAAATAGAAATATAAACTAGTAAGAAAGGGTAGGTTGGTTGTGCGGTTGTTTTTAATTTGATGAGAAAGAAATGTATAGTTGTGCCTGTGGGTTTTTTCACGCATAAGTATAAGTAATATCTGTTTTCACATAATTGAATTTACTGATTGATCTACAACACCCCAGAGTATAAATAGACTTGTTTTTAAGGATTTAGAATTTTTTAGTTTTACTGTTTTAAATAAATGAAATTATACAATAATGAGATTAATTAAAACAAATTAGTTTTTTTTTTTTGAAAATTTTATTACATATTTCTTTTTTTCAGATTTTTACAGATTCGAATTTAAAAATACGTTTATACAGATTAAATAATTTAAGGTTAACAAATATTGTGTATAGAATGTTTGACATCGACAAATGTTGAAGGATTGTGAATAAGTATTTTCACAATAATACAAACGTATGACATATTAATACATAAAAATGAATTACTTATTTTACTAATGTTACATATTCTTAGTTCATTTATAAGTTTCATAAATAAATCTATATGCTCTTTATCAATCTGATTACTATGTTTTGTTAATAAATAGTTCTTCCAATTCAGCTGATGTTACCATTTTTGTTCCCCTTCTTTAAAAATTTAATAGTAGGTTGTGTTAGTGCGGGACGATGTACTCTGAATTATTTCATTTTAATTTATATATATTGAATAAAAAATTTAAACACAAGTGCCCACAATTAAATGTATTAAATTTTTGTTTTCGTTCATAATTATATTCAATAGGAAATTTTAAGTAGTTGACAATCTCAAGTGGTGGTTGTAAGTTTCCAAAGCTATCAAAGTATTCTTTATAGTTGTGGTTTTTATAATATGCTACCCAATGTGTTCCCATACCATTTGAATCATCTAAGTTAACAATGCCACATTCTTGTTTGAATGGTTTTTTAGGTAAAGAATCACGCATGGAAACACCCCTAAAATGTTTGAGATGTCTTCCATATTTATTCAAATCCAAATCTGTTAATGGGCGATTGGGTAGGTTATCTAATAGTTTTTTGGAGCTGGACTATAGTAGAGACCATATCCAGTTTTATATGGTTTGAGGTACAACCCTTTACCCATTGCAATTGATTCCATATATCTATTATGACGGTTAGCTTCAGCCAATTGTTCTTTTCCATTTTTGATAGCATTTACTGCTTTAACAATAGCGGATCCTCCACTTGCCAAACCACCAAGCGCTGACAATGCTGTTAGTACGGGAATAAGTGGAAGAAATCCTCCAATTTTCGGTACAGGTATAACTCTCGGTATTATAATGTCTGCTCGCTTTTTCCCTTTAAAATTTGAATGAATAGCCTTTTGAGCTATTTTAACAGCATCATTTATATCAAGGGGTTTCTGTTCTTTCAATTGTTTTAAAGTTTTTCTCACAGTAGCTGTGAATAATTTCTTATTACAGTTATTCATTTTTTCTTTTCTCATTCTTTTTGAATTTTTTCTTTTCTTATGTGTCTGCTCCTTTAAACCTAATCCAAATTTCACTTTAGCTTTCATAGCGTTTGTCACAAACCACGCGTTAGCACGTTCTTTAATATCACTATCTTTAGATTTAACTCGTTGCCAGGCTTTTTCAGCTAATATTTGATCTGCTTGATGTCTTTTGATTGTGAATATGCAATATCGTGCTCTCTACAAGCTGCGTCTAATAAATTTATACCCTTATCTTCTCTTGCTAAACGTTTTTCAAGTTTTGTACCAGGTCCACAAAACTGATAACCAGGTAGATGTAATTCAACAGGTACTTTATTTATTAAGTTGTTTACAAATCCTCTTCTCATCTTACACTGGCTGAGGTTTTGTTTTGACCCTAGATTATAACAAATTTTTTTTTCGTTACTTTTATACCTCTTCGCAAAAATAGCTGAAATCAAGACGATCTCCTATATATACAGCAATTTATATGATTTCAGTATGTTAATTTTTTGATATTGATTTTGATCTGCTTTGTATCTGATCACGATCTACTTTACATCTGATCACGATCTGCTTTGTATCTGCTCACGATCTACTTTATATCTGATAACGATCTACTTTTTTGGTTTTTGGTTTTGTCTATTTTAATTTAATTTTTTTATAATTTTTTTTTTTGTCATTGCCAGGTTTTAGATAAACATGTTCTACCTTTATTAAAACTTTCTCCAAATTTATTAATATAAGACATCTCTTTCACTCTTCTAATAAACTATGTTAGATTCTTTAAGTTCTTCGATAATAGAGATTATTTCGTTTTGATGATTGTTGTGGCCAGCACCTTCCGATGAAAGAAGTAAACGTAGTCTGTCAACTAGTTCATTAGGATCATCCCAATGTATGTAATTTGATTTTTGTAATTTTAGCATTAAACCACTGCCTTTTGTTAAAATGTTTGTTGTTGTTTCAAATAAATGTTTAATTATTCGTATATATTTGAAGGCTCGTGTTCCTTTCACTTGTTCATTAGGTTCATAGCGACGTTTATGTGCATTGGTATTAATTAATATCTCTTTATATTTTTTCAAATCATTTTTAGAATAATGGAGAGGTTTTTTATGAAATACTAGTTCAAATAATCCAGGCGTCATTTTCAATTTCATATTCCCTATCTGCATAGTATTATCTCTATTAAATATTAATTTTTCCTTGCCATATCTCCAACTACCGTCTACATCTTGATTAAAACCATAAATTTTATCCAATTGCTTATTATTAATAAGTGTTTGTATATTTTCAAATAATGGAGAGCTTTTCGTCAGCTTTAAACATTGTTTTCTTTCCAAGTTCTTGATACATGTACTTGATACAGGTCTATTATAGTCATAGTTTTTTTCACCATCATTATCATCAGTTGAAATATTTTCATACTGAAAATCGTTATTATCACCGTTTACATCATCGTAATCATCATCATCATCAATAGTGTTGTCTATATCCTTATGCTTATCTTCAAGTTTTCCGATGATTTCATTATCAGCATTTACGTCATAATAATCGTCATCATCATCAAAAGTGTTGTCTGTATCCTTATGCTTATCTCCGAGTTTTCCAATGATTTCATTATCACCATTTACGTCATAATAATCTTCCTCATCATCTATAGTGTTGTCTACATCCTTATGCTTATACTCAAGTTTTGGGATGTTTTCATTATCATCATTTACATCATCATAATCATCGTCATCATTAATAGTGTTGTCTATATCCTTATATTTATCTTTAAGTTTTCCAATGATTTTTTTAAGTGGTTTTGTTATTGGTTGAAAGGTATCTTCTAATTTATTTGATTCTATTTGATTCAGTTTAATATTTTTTAACTTTTTCTTTAGAACAGCCCTTGTCTTTACAAGATCTTCCAACACTTTATTATGGTAATTTTTAGACATTATAATAATTTTTTTATTGAATTTGATCTGGTTATGATCTGCTCGCTATCTGATTATGATCTGCTTTGTATCTGATTACGATCTGCTTTATATCTGATCACGAACTGCTTGCTATCTGGTCACGATCTGATTTATACCTGATCACGATCTGCTTGATGGCTTGTGTCTATATCCATTGATTTTGAGTACGCTATATCGTGCTTTCTACAATCTGCATCCAATAAATTATTCCTTTATTTCCTTTATTCTTGCTATTCGTTTTGAAGTTTTGTATCAGGTCCACAAAACTGATAACCAGGTGGATGTAATTCAACATATAATTTGTTTATTAAGTTGTCTACAAATCTTCTTCCAATCTTACACTGATTAGGTGTTTTTCTTTTGACTGTACTTTATAACCATTTTTTTCATTACTTTCATACCTCTTCGCATGAAACACTACACCAGCTATACTAGCAAGCTATACCAGCTATACCTGCTATACCAGCTATACCAGCTATATCAGCTATACCAGCTATACTAGCAAGCTATACAATCTGTACTAGCTATACTAGCAAGCTGTACAATCTGTACTAGCTATACTAGCAAGCTATACAATCTGTACTAGCTATACTAGCAAGCTGTACAATCTGTACTAGCTATACTAGCAAGCTGTACAATCTGTACTAGCTATACTAGCAAGCTGTACAATCTGTACTAGCTATACTAGCAAGCTATACAATCTGTACTAGCTATACTAGCAAGCTGTACAATCTGTACTAGCTATACTAGCAAGCTGTACAATCTGTACTAGCAATACTAGCAAGCTGTACTAGCTATACTAGCAAGCTATACAATCTGTACTAGCTATACTAGCAAGCTGTATTAGCTATATCAGCTATACCAGCTATACCTGCTATACCAGCTATACCAGCTATACCTGCTATACCTGCTATACCTGCTATACCAGCTATACCTGCTATACCAAGCTGGTACAGCTTGCTATCTGTACTAGCTATACTAGCAAGCTGTAGTAGCTATATCAGCTATACCAGCTATACCAGCTATACCAGCTATACCAGCTATACCTGATATACCAGCTATACCAGCTATACCAGCTATACCTGCTATACCTGCTATACCTGCTATACCAGCTATACCTGCTATACCAAGCTGGTACAGCTTGCTATCGCTGGTATAGCTCGTATAGCAGGTATAGCAGGTATAGCTGGTATAGCAGGTATAGCTGGTATAGCAGGTATAGCTGGTATAGCTGGTATATCAGGTATAGCTGGTATAGCTGGTATAGCAGGTATAGCTGGTATAGCTGGTATAGCAGGTATAGCTGGTATAGCTGATATAGCTACTACAGCTTGCTAGTATAGCTAGTACAGATTGTATAGTTTGCTAGTATAGCTAGTACAGATTGTATAGTTTGCTAGTATAGCTAGTACAGCTTGCTAGTATTGCTAGTACAGATTGTACAGCTTGCTAGTATAGCTAGTACAGATTGTACAGCTTGCTAGTATAGCTAGTACAGATTGTATAGCTTGCTAGTATAGCTAGTACAGATTGTACAGCTTGCTAGTATAGCTAGTACAGATTGTACAGCTTGCTAGTATAGCTAGTACAGATTGTACAGCTTGCTAGTATAGCTAGTACAGATTGTATAGCTTGCTAGTATAGCTAGTACAGATTGTACAGCTTGCTAGTATAGCTAGTACAGATTGTATAGCTTGCTAGTATAGCTGGTATGGCTGATATAGCTGGTATAGCTGCTATAGCAGGTATAGCTGGTATAGCTTGCTAGTATAGCTGGTGTAGTGTTTCATGCGAAGAGGTATGAAAGTAATGAAAAAAATGGTTATAAACTACAGTCAAAAGAAAAACACCTAATCAGTGTAAGATTGGAAGAAGATTTGTAGACAACTTAATAAACAAATTATATGTTGAATTACATCCACCTGGTTATCAGTTTTGTGGACCTGATACAAAACTTCAAAACGAATAGCAAGAATAAAGGAAATAAAGGAATAATTTATTGGATGCAGATTGTAGAAAGCACGATATAGCGTACTCAAAATCAATGGATATAGACACAAGCCATCAAGCAGATCGTGATCAGGTATAAATCAGATCGTGACCAGATAGCAAGCAGTTCGTGATCAGATATAAAGCAGATCGTAATCAGATACAAAGCAGATCATAATCAGATAGCGAGCAGATCATAACCAGATCAAATTCAATAAAAAAATTATTATAATGTCTAAAAATTACCATAATAAAGTGTTGGAAGATCTTGTAAAGACAAGGGCTGTTCTAAAGAAAAAGTTAAAAAATATTAAACTGAATCAAATAGAATCAAATAAATTAGAAGATACCTTTCAACCAATAACAAAACCACTTAAAAAAATCATTGGAAAACTTAAAGATAAATATAAGGATATAGACAACACTATTAATGATGACGATGATTATGATGATGTAAATGATGATAATGAAAACATCCCAAAACTTGAGTATAAGCATAAGGATGTAGACAACACTATAGATGATGAGGAAGATTATTATGACGTAAATGGTGATAATGAAATCATTGGAAAACTCGAAGATAAGCATAAGGATACAGACAACACTATTGATGATGATGACGATTATTATGACGTAAATGCTGATAATGAAATCATCGGAAAACTTGAAGATAAGCATAAGGATATAGACAACACTATTGATGATGATGATGATTACGATGATGTAAACGGTGATAATAACGATTTTCAGTATGAAAATATTTCAACTGATGATAATGATGGTGAAAAAAACTATGACTATAATAGACCTGTATCAAGTACATGTATCAAGAACTTGGAAAGAAAACAATGTTTAAAGCTGACGAAAAGCTCTCCATTATTTGAAAATATACAAACACTTATTAATAATAAGCAATTGGATAAAATTTATGGTTTTAATCAAGATGTAGACGGTAGTTGGAGATATGGCAAGGAAAAATTAATATTTAATAGAGATAATACTATGCAGATAGGGAATATGAAATTGAAAATGACGCCTGGATTATTTGAACTAGTATTTCATAAAAAACCTCTCCATTATTCTAAAAATGATTTGAAAAAATATAAAGAGATTTTAATTAATACCAATGCACATAAACGTCGCTATGAACCTAATGAACAAGTGAAAGGAACACGAGCCTTCAAATATATACGAATAATTAAACATTAATTTGAAACAACAACAAACATTTTAACAAAAGGCAGTGGTTTAATGCTAAAATTACAAAATAATCTGAAATCAAATTACATACATTGGGATGATCCAAATGAACTAGTTGACAGACTACGTTTACTTCTTTCATCGGAAGGTGCTGGCCACAACAATCATCAAAACGAAATAATCTCTATTATCGAAGAACTTAAAGAATCTAACATAGTTTATTAGAAGAGTGAAAGAGATGTCTTATATTAATAAATTTGGAGAAAGTTTTAATAAAGGTAGAACATGTTTATCTAAAACCTGGCAATGACAAAAAAAAAATTATAAAAAAATTAAATTAAAATAGACAAAACCAAAAACCAAAAAAGTAGATCGTTATCAGATATAAAGTAGATCGTGAGCAGATACAAAGCAGATCGTGATCAGATGTAAAGTAGATCGTGATCAGATACAAAGCAGATCAAAATCAATATCAAAAAATTAACATACTGAAATCATATAAATTGCTGTATATATAGGAGATCGTCTTGATTTCAGCTATTTTTGCGAAGAGGTATAAAAGTAACGAAAAAAAAATTTGTTATAATCTAGGGTCAAAACAAAACCTCAGCCAGTGTAAGATGAGAAGAGGATTTGTAAACAACTTAATAAATAAAGTACCTGTTGAATTACATCTACCTGGTTATCAGTTTTGTGGACCTGGTACAAAACTTGAAAAACGTTTAGCAAGAGGAGATAAGGGTATAAATTTATTAGACGCAGCTTGTAGAGAGCACGATATTGCATATTCACAATCAAAAGATATAGACACAAGACATCAAGCAGATCAAATATTAGCTGAAAAAGCCTGGCAACGAGTTAAATCTAAAGATACTGATATTAAAGAACGTGCTAACGCGTGGTTTGTGACAAACGCTATGAAAGCTAAAGTGAAATTTGGATTAGGTTTAAAGGAGCAGACACATAAGAAAAGAAAAAATTCAAAAAGAATGAGAAAAGGAAAAATGAATAACTGTAATAAGAAATTATTCACAGCTACTGTGAGAAAAACTTTAAAACAATTGAAAGAACAGAAACCCCTTGATATAAATGATGCTGTTAAAATAGCTCAAAAGGCTATTCATTCAAATTTTAAAGGGAAAAAGCGAGCAGACATTATAATACCGAGAGTTATACCTGTACCGAAAATTGGAGGATTTCTTCCACTTATTCCCGTACTAACAGCATTGTCAGCGCTTGGTGGTTTGGCAAGTGGAGGATCCGCTATTGTTAAAGCAGTAAATGCTATCAAAAATGGAAAAGAACAATTGGCTGAAGCTAACCGTCATAATAGATATATGGAATCAATTGCAATGGGTAAAGGGTTGTACCTCAAACCATATAAAACTGGATATGGTCTCTACTATAGTCCAGCTCCAAAAAGCTATTAGATAACCTACCCAATCGCCCATTAACAGATTTGGATTTGAATAAATATGGAAGACATCTCAAACATTTTAGGGGTGTTTTCATGCGTGATTCTTTACCTAAAAAACCATTCAAACAAGAATGTGGCATTGTTAACTTAGATGATTCAAATGGTATGGGAACACATTGGGTAGCATATTATAAAAACCACAACTATAAAGAATACTTTGATAGCTTTGGAAACTTACAACCACCACTTGAGATTGTCAACTACTTAAAATTTCCTATTGAATATAATTATGAACGAAAACAAAAATTTAATACATTTAATTGTGGGCACTTGTGTTTAAATTTTTTATTCAATAAATATAAATTAAAATGAAATAATTCAGAGTACATCGTCCCGCACTAACACAACCTACTATTAAATTTTTAAAGAAGGGGAACAAAAATGGTAACATCAGCTGAATTGGAAGAACTATTTATTAACAAAACATAGTAATCAGATTGATAAAGAGCATATAGATTTATTTATGAAACTTATAAATGAACTAAGAATATGTAACATTAGTAAAATAAGTAATTCATTTTTATGTATTAATATGTCATACGTTTGTATTATTGTGAAAATACTTATTCACAATCCTTCAACATTTGTCGATGTCAAACATTCTTACACAATATTTGTTAACCTTAAATTATTTAATCTGTATAAACGTATTTTTAAATTCGAATCTGTAAAAATCTGAAAAAAAGAAATATGTAATAAAATTTTCAAAAAATAAAAAACTAATTTGTTTTAATTAATCTCATTATTGTATAATTTCATTTATTTAAAACAGTAAAACTAAAAAATTCTAAATCCTTAAAAACAAGTCTATTTATACTCTGGGGTGTTGTAGATCAATCAGTAAATTCAATTATGTGAAAACAGATATTACTTATACTTATGCGCGAAAAAACCCACAGGCACAACTATACATTTCTTTCTCATCAAATTAAAAACAACCGCACAACCAACCTACCCTTTCTTATTAGTTTATATTTCTATTTCTTCTACCTGTGATCATGAGCAATACGTGCCAAGAATTTACTATTAAAAAAAAAAACGATCATACACATTACATGTTACACACACACTCATTCTGTCCGTCCAAACATTCGTACATACGTATATACATTTTCACATTACAGTCTATTTATACTCTAGGATGTAAATGAGGAAACATGTACACACTCATTCTGTCCGTTCAATCAAACCAACAAAAAGCAGGTATGATCCCAAATTTGTAGGGAAAAATTGAAAATAAAAATGATTTAATTCTTTTGCAGATATGCATTCTCCCAAATTTTAACACACACACACACACATACACATTAAAAAGCATTACCTTTTCATCGCACACAATTCATTTCACAATGCTGCAATGTTCTTACTCTTTTACAGCTATGCATGCACCAAATTTTGTATGGAGTAAGTGGTCGAGAAACCCCATAAACATACTACTGAACTCATTTTCTAATAAATTATATTAGCTTCTTTCAGTTCTTTAACTATAGATATTATTTCCTTTTTATGATTGTTATATCCAATACTTTCAGAGGATAAGACTAACTCATTAAGATTATCCCAATATGTATAGTTTGGTTTTTTGTAATCTACAGATTAAAGTGTTAAACCACTATATAATTTCGTTCTTCGAGGTATCAGGGGAGGTAATGTTCAATGTTCTAACAGATATTCAATAGCTAATAATAAATATATTAGTGTTTATGATTCTAACAAGGAATCAAATTATATAATATATTTAGAGGTAAATAATTTATATGGTTATGCAATGTCAAAATACCTTCCGTATAAAAATTTTAAATCTGTTGAAAATTTTAATGTTAATAATATAGAAGAAGATTATTTTATTTATTGGGTTATATATTAGAAGTATATCTAAAATATCCATCGACAGTAATCGCCTTAAACAGAGAACTATATATATCTATATCGAAAAAGATTCATTTATATGAAAAAATACTATAAAACTACGTTTTCTAGATTCTTGTCGGTTTATGTCATCAAGTTTAGAAAAACTAGCAGGATATTTGTCTGATAATGATCTGTTAACAGTAAAATCAATCTATCAAATTCCCAATGAATTCAGTTTAATGAAACGTAAAGGTGTCTTTCCATATGACTATCTAGATTCAGTAAATCGTCTTGAAGAAATAGGACTACGGCCCCGATCATGTTTCTTTAATAAACTACTAAGGAGTCGTATAGTGTAGATGATTACGGACACGCTGAACAAGTTTGGAATACATTCAAATGTAAGAAACTTTTGGATTATCTTCTATTATATTTAAAAGTTGATGTCCTATTGCTGTCTGATGTATTTGAAAATTTCCGTGAGGATTTAGACCCGTCAATATTATACTACTATACACCAGGTTTATGCTGGGATGCAATGTTAAAAACAACTGAAATTGAGTTGGAATTATTGACAAATATCAACATGTACAATTTCGTTACGGGGGTATTAGGGGAGGTATTGTTCAATGCAGTAAGCGACATGTGACAGCTAATAATCAATATATTAATGATTATGATTCAACAAAAGAATCAAATTATTTAATGTATTTAGATGTAAATAATTTATATGGTTATGCAATGTCTCAATATTCTCCCCTATAAAAATTTTAAATGACTCGACAACTGTGACGACTTCAATGTAACTACTGTAGAAGAAGATTTAGAATTTGATTATATTTTAGAAGTAGATTTGGAATATCCAACTGTATTGCAGAAAATTGAGAATATGAAACATAGTAAATTAATAACAGACTTAAATGATAAAAACAATTACATAATACATTATCGCAATCTTCAGCAATGCATTTAACATGGTTTAATTTTGAAGAAAATTCGTAGAATTCTGCAATTTAAT
Source organism: Sarcophaga subvicina (assembly GCA_936449025.2). Lineage (NCBI taxonomy): Eukaryota > Metazoa > Arthropoda > Insecta > Diptera > Sarcophagidae > Sarcophaga > Sarcophaga subvicina. The sequence continues at coordinate 57,988,715 of OW388082.2, read as the reverse complement.
CAATCCCATTGGTTAAATAAAATATATTGATGTAAATAACAATCATTTAAATTAAATTTGCCATGGGAGCTATGGCATGATCGACCTCTTTTACCCCTGACTTATGGGACGTATATGGACACACACAAATAAGACAAAAACCAGAACAAAACTTACGATGACGAACTTGAAATGGAAATTGGACTTGACGCGTCCCATCTCATCGCGCGAATCCAGGCGAGCATTGTTGTCAACAACAATGAGATCGTCAGGAATTTCGCCGCAGGGGGTATGAGGATTACGACGGTGGAGGAGACCGTTAGTGAGGTGACTGCCTTGGTGGTCCCCACTTCGACTGAAGATATGTGCGTGGAGTCAGACTCTGTCTCCCCACTATCGGATAAAGACGGTGACGTTACGGTCATTGAAAGGCTCCTCTTCACTCGTATGCAGATTGCTACTGGGAGCAATGGGGTGGCGACTTCACCCTTACGGAACCCACTTGTTAGATAGGATGCCTCGAACCCAATAGTACAATCATACACTGATTCGGACTGTGTGGGAAAGGGCATCTAATCGAACAGGGGGCTAAAACTGGGCGGAAACGTTCCGCGTTGTATAAAGAAAGAAATTCATATCGCAGGGCTTGCGCTGTCTTTAGAAGATTTGCAAGCGTGATGTGGATTCTCTCTCCATTAAGGAACAGAAGATGCTGGCTCGACACAGAGGCACTGTTTCGCGGTATGAAACCCAATACCCGGGCAGTATCCTCCCACGAGGCGCTGATTCTGGTGAGGATAACAGACCCTTGAGTGTGGACGAGAGCGTAGAGCCAACTACTTCTACTTCTCAAGCTGCAGGCAAGGGGCACGAAGGTTCTACACCCATGCTCCCAACTGGAGTGAAAAAGACCTCTCGGGTATTCAAATCTCCACTGAAGTAAGGGTGCTTGTGCTCCGTCTTCAATGGACGGGGGAAAGGTGGTAGAAACTACCGCTAATCCTCTATCCCAGAAGAAGGACATAAGGTTGGGGGCGAAGGTGATGAAGGAGGGCGCTTCGATGGATGGGTCGGAAGACCCATTTCATGGAAATGCAGGATTAGTAGTATGTTTATCGCGTTTCGGGAACACTTTTTCCATAAAAATTTGGTAGCATGTATAGCTGGGAGTTATGAATTGAATTGTGAAATGAATTGTGTGCGATCGGTCTATAGGTTTGTAACATGTATTATGAAAAGGTAATGCTTTTTAATGTGTGTATGTGTGTGTGTGTGTTAATATTTGAGATCACGCAGAGCTGGGAGTTATGAATTGAATTGTGAAATGAATTGTGTGCGATCGGTCTATAGGATTGTAACATGTATTATGAATAGGTAATGCTTTTTAATGTGTGTATGTGTGTGTGTTAATATTTGAGATCACGCAGAGCTGGGAGTTATGAATTGAATTGTGAAGTGAATTGTGTACGATGGGTCTATAGTTTGTAACATGTATTATGAAAAGGTAATGCTTTTTAATGTGAGTGTGTGTGTGTGAAACTGTACTTGGAATGTTGTGGGTTTGTTTATTTTATTTTTATTTTTTGTAAGATTTAATGTTGAATAAATAGAAATATAGTTGGACGTATTCTTGTTGTGCATAGCTGGGAGTTTTTGAATTTGATTGTGATGCGTTTATGGCGGTTGTTTTATGGCTTCATAATTTTGTATTTGTGTAAATATTTTTTAGGTATGTAACATATATTAGAGAGAGATGTAGGGTTATGTAGGGTGATTGTGATACGTTTATGCCGGTTGTTTAGTTTATTCAAAGCAAAACGTATATCAAGTTACATACTGTTTGGCGCGTTTAGGCAAAAAATATTTCATATATTTTTTATTATGATATTTGATCTGCTAAATTGTCATGCTTTACATTTAGGTGTGATTAATGTTGGAATAAAAAACTATATAATTTGTTTTATTTTTATAAAAGTGCATTTATTAAAAGTTAAAAACATATAGTCAATAAACGTATATCAAGTTATGTACTGTTTTGGCGCGTGTAGGCAAAAAATATTTCATATGTTTTTCAATGTGATATTAGATCTGCTGAATTCTCACGCTTTACCAGGTGTGATTAATGTTGAAATAAAAAAATGTTTAATTTGTTTTATTTTTATATTAATATTATTATTGGGGAAAATACAAAAAATATTATTCTAAAATTTATACTAAATACATTTCTTATGATTATAATTAAATTTTATTAAAAGTACAGTTTTTACATTTGAATACGTAATAGAAGTTTATTATTTTTCTTCAGATTTTTACAGGTTCAAATTTAAAAATACTTTTATAAAGATTAAAAAGCTTAAGTGTTAAAAAATATTGTGTATAGGATGTTTGTCATCGACAAATGTTGAAAGATTGTGAATAAGTATTTTCACAGTTAGATCTATTTATGATATTATTAACACATATAAATAGATAATTTACATAATTATAAGTTCTTAATTCATTTATAAGTTTCATAAATAAATCTATATGTTCTTTACCAATCTGATTACTATGTCTTGTTAATAGTTCTCCCAATTCAGCTTTTATATTTTGTATTTCTAGTATATCGACATACTGTTTGTTTGAATATTATAAATTTTTTCTATATTCTTCAATATTGATGTATTAATGTTTTTAAGCGAACGATTGATTTCTTGTTGTAATAATTCTAATGAGTTTTTAAAAATTCATCATTTTGTAGGATGTATTTAAATCCAAAAATTGGGGGTAAGAGGTTTATTCTTTTAGAACAAAGGGTTATAGCGATAACAGTATTATTTATATAAAATATCGAGTTACATACTGTCTGGCGCGTGCACCAACATGCGCGAGCATGCAGACGCTGATTCAGCATAATTATTTTTCCATGAAATTGTTGTAATTGGATCCGATGCAGGTGTGCATGATCACGTTGTACCAAAATGCGCGAGCATGCAGACGCTGATTCAGCATAATTATTTTCCCATCAAATTGTTGTAATTGGAGCCGATGCAGGTGTGAAGCAAAAATATGTCGTTAACTTGTACCAGTGTTGCAAAACTGAAATTTTGAAATGGTACTGAATTACAGTAGTAAAAAGTACTCTTTTATATCAAATAGTAATAAAAAGTACTCTTTTACATCAAATAGTAGTAAAAGTACTCTTTTGCATCAAATAATAGTAAAAAGTACTCTTTTGCACCAAATAGGACTTTTATACTGAAAAGTACTGAAAAAAGTACTAAAGTACTGAACAAAGTACTAAAGTATTGAAAAAAGTACTAAAGTACTGAAAAAGTACTAAAGTACTGAAAAAAGTACTACAGTACTGAAAAAGGTACTAAGGTACTCAATTTATCAACACTGACTTGTATATTATTAAAATTACTATTTGGTATAAATAACGGTAGTTGTTAGTTAACAGAAACATTTCTGTTTAAGAAAATCTATTTAACACATTATAAACAAAAAAATAAATAAATAAGAAATGGCTGGCGGTTTTATTTGTGAATTTTGTAAAACAGTATTCACTCTGAATAGGAATTTAAGAAGACATATTAGATTATATCATAATGGACCATCCACACATTTAAATGTAAAACATGTAATAAATATTTTTCAAATCATGCGGAATGGCATCGACACTCACATTCTCACACTGAAGATAACAAAAACGGTGAAATTAGTGTTTATTGTGAGTATTGTACAAAATATATTCTAAAAACAAATTGGCATTATCATAAAAGAACAAATGAACACAAACTTAAATGTGCTGAGAAACCAAATAATAGCTTGGATGTTGATGGTGTTAAATGTATAAAATCATCGTTTAATAATAGAATTATCACATATTTAGTTGAAAACAATAACAAAAATTGTTTAATACCTGAAAACTTTTTAACGGAAATCAGAGACAAAATAATTAAATTATTCAGTGATGTGATTAAAAAATATGAAAGCATAAAATTTAACATGGAACTGTTTTGCGAATATATGTTAATAAAGGATGATGAAGATAATTGTATGATTGAAGTAAAGTCTCATCAGACTAAAATGAGTATTCTTAGTATATGTTCAACAAAAGATGACATTCTTAATACTTACAACGAGCAATGTGATGTTATAATTAAAAAGATGAGTGAATTTCAGGAGCGTGACAGCGGTTGGACATTAATTGAAATATCACGTCTTGAGATAAACATTAATCAATATAAATGTATAAAAGGTTCTCAATGCAATGCAATAATATTAGCATTATATCCAATTGAAGACAATTCATATAGAATGACGTCCTATAATGTTTTTAATATAGAAGATGAAATCATAAGACTGGAAAATAATAATGAATTAAATTTTAAGAACTTGAACTTTCCGCTTCCAGTTAATCAGATAAAAGTATTTGAGACCAACAATCCTGAAATGAGTGTTAATGTGTTTGCATTAGACAATGCGAATAATATAGTAGGTCCTTATTATTTTTCCCAACAAGAAAAATCTAAACATATAAACTTGCTGTTGTTGGAAGATGGTGAAAAATTCCATTATGTATGGATTAAAAATATATCAAGGTAAATATAAAGAAAGAAATATATAGGTGATAGTCGAAAACTTGTACTAATTAATTTTTTTCTTTTTCATATTTACAGGTTAATTACAAGTCAACTTACAAAACATGAACATAAGATACATGTCGTTAGTATAATTCGCAAAGACACTAAGTCCACTTTTTTCCAAAATTGAGATTTTAATGCAAAACAGTAACACTATACAAAATACATACTTTACAACAACAAAAAATGTTATTATGTAGTTTAAAATTGTTGTAATTTTGTGGTTTTCAAAAACGCTAAGTCCACAAAACTACGAAAAAAAATTAAAAGCACGTGCTAACTGCACGAATATTATTTATTAATTATTATTAATTTTTGATCTAGGTCCTTTAAAGAAAGCTACTTTGTAAAAATAATTGCGTTTACAAAGTTTAAAAATTGTAAAAACTGAGAAAGCTACTATGTTTTTTGTGTCTCCTGTAAAATTTGAAAAAAGGGACTTAACACATTTGCGAATTAGACTAACGATGTATGTAATACATGTTTAACACATTTTCATAACGAGTCATCTCTAGAAAATCATAAGAAAGAATGTAATAAGATGGTAACTAAAATGCTTAGTATAGAAAACAATATGCTTAGTTATAAAAATTTTAAAAAACAATTGGATGTGCCTTTTGTTAATATGCTGATTTTGAATTTATTTTAGAATCAATTAATGTACGAAGTTCAACAAATGTAAAATCAGTACAAAAGCATATTCCATTTGCTTATAGTTATTATATTAAATGTTCATATAATTCAGAATTAAATATTTTTAAAATATACAATGGTAATAATGCACCACAACATTTTTTTAAGTTTAGTTAACGATATTTTAGATATTTACACTGAACATGAATTCCTTAACGCCACTACAACAGATACAACATTATGAAAGCAAGACTTGTCATATTTGTAAAAAAATATTATCGAATAAAGATAAGATAGCTGACCATTGTCATCTAACCGGTGAATAAGGAGGTGCGAGTAGTATGTTTATGTACCTTCGGGATCAATTGCTCCATACAAAATTTGGTGCATGCATAGCTGTAAAAGAGTAAAAACATTGCAGAATTGTGAAATGAATTGTGTGCGATCGGTCTTTAGGTTTGTAACATGTATTATGAAAAGGTAATGCTTTTTAATGTGTATGTGTGTGTGTGTGTGTTAAAATTTGGGAGCATGCATATCTGGAAAATAATTAAATCATTTTAATTTTCATTTTTTCCATACAAATTTGGAATCATACCTGCTTCTTCTTGGTCCTTTCATTTGTATTGCTTTTCAAAGGAATGGTTGGAAGGACAGAATGAGTGTGTGCACGTTTCCTCATCTACATCCCAGAGTATAAATAGACTGTAATGTGAAAATGTATGTACGTATGTACGAATGTTTGGACGGACAGAATGAGTATGTGCGTAACATGTCATGTGTATGCTCGTTTTTTAATAATAAATTCTTGGCACGTTTTAGTCCATATCATTTTTTTTTAAAGGATGATCACCTGTATGGTTGCACGTTTTAGTCTTTATGATTTTTTTGTATACATGTTGAACACCTGCATGATCGATTTTTTTAAGATAATAAATAACATCGTATACCTAAGTAGAAACATGAGTGTACATGTTCATTGTATTTGTATTGCTTTTCAAATGATTGGACGGACAGAATGAGTGTGTGCACGTTCTTTTGAGATAATAATTGTGAAAAAATAGAAATATAGTTGTACGTGGTGTTGTTGTTGTTGTGTTATAAGGATTTTTAATTTTAAATTGATAAGAAAGAAATGTATAGTTGTGCCTGCCTTTTTTTTCACGCATAAGTAGAATATCTGTTTTTACATAATTGAATTTACTGATTGATTTACAACATCGCAGAGTATAAATAGACTTGTTTTAAGGATTTACCTTTTTTTAGTTTTACTGTTTTAAATAAATAAAATTATAGAATACAGGGATTAATTAAAACAAATTAGTTTTTTTTCTTAGGTATACATATTTTATTTTTAGATTTTGTTGTTTTGTACAATACAATACATATATCTATTTAACATAATAATAGTTAAATATTCGTTTATACAGATTAAATAGCTTAAGTGTTAACAAATATTGTGTATAAAATGTTTGGCGTCTGCGAATGTCAAAAGATTCTGAGTAAATTTTTTCACAATAATACAAACGTGTTTCCGGGGGTGCAGGGTAAATTAAACAAAATATTTTAATTTAAGCCGACAAGAAAAAAGAAAAAGAATATTAGAAAATATTCTACAATTAATTAACCAAATAATTAATGAGACGTACCTCCGGGTTTGGGGATTGATCGAGAAAAACGAATCAATCCTTTTTTTATTTTCTTCTCTTTTCATTTTATAATCCACATAAGCGTATTTACACAATTAACTTATATCTAGAGTGACCAGCGTAAACATCCCGCCCCCCTTGGAACACTGCAACAAGGGAGAACACGAAACTCGCTGGTGAGCAAAGTATTTACAATTCAAAAAAAAAATTCATTTACAATTCATTAATCCATGTGAGTTATTAGGTAAGAGAATACATAATATCAAAAATAATAACAATAAATGACAAAGAGAAAATAGGTATTATTTGCTGACGACATTAATTACAATTGTCGCCCCTGCAGGGTTTGGGGTTGCAACCACATTGTGATCCTTCTTGTGGCTTCGAGAACGGCAGGAACATTCAGGAGCTTGGCTGCGGGTTGCGCTCCTATTGTTGCGTTTGATGACCTTAGCCCCTTTGTTGTTGTTGTTGTGTTATTGTTGAGGTTTATTGATGTGACTAGGCCGAAGATGCAGCATAGTGTGATGGTGTCCCAGACACTCCATGCATCGCTCCCTACTTCTACAGTTCCTTAAAAAGTGCGATTGGGCCAAGCAATTTATGCAATACTTATATTTCCTGACGACACCCAATCGCTTATAGGGTTTTAAGCGGCGGAATTCCGGGCACCTTTGCAACGTGTGATTTCCTTTGCACAATCGGCATTTGGAGGTGGAGCCGGAAATTACTTCGTCCAGACTTCTATTTTCTGGACGTTCGGCGGTGAGTCTTCGGGGTGCAACTTCGGACATCTGTAAAATAGAGGACAAAACAGACATAGAAAAGGGAGAACGAAATAGTTTTGACTCGGGTTAGGAAGCAGTACGAGCTTCACAATAGGCCGAGTTAGAACGCCATTGGCAGTTCGAATATCAGCCACTCGTACTCCAGAATCGGAGCCGATGTACTCGCGAGAGATACGACCAAGCTTCCATTCGTTTGGAGGTAAATTATCGTGCCGAATAACCACAAAATCGCCAATCGCGAAATCTCGTTGGGGACATTTCCATTTGTTGCGCTTATGGAGTTCAACCAAGTACTCGTCCTTCCAGCGACGCGCAAACAAATGGTGAAGAACCCTTAATTTCCGCCACCTATTAACGTAGTTGAGAGATTCCATCAAGGAATCAGGTTCAGGGGGCGAGAGGATCGCACCTCCCATAAGGAAATGGCCTGGAGTCAAGGGGTTAATATCCGAGGGGTTATCCGTCATGGGACAAAGAGGACGAGAGTTTAAACAAGCTTCTATTCTTGCCAGCATAGTAGTGAACTCCTCAAAGGTGAATTTTTGAGCATTTGATAGCTTCCGCAAATGGGTCTTGAAGCTTTTAACACCGGCCTCCCAGAGGCCGCCCATATGTGGAGCTCCAGGGGGAATGAAATGCCATTCAACCGATTGGAAAATGTTTTCCGACACAATCTTATGCCTCAGCTCAGTAAGGAACTTAGCCTGGTCCTTCTTCATTATATTGGCGGCGCCAACGAAAGCGGTTCCATTGTCCGAATAGATATGTGCGGGGCAACCTCGTCTAGAGGAAAAACGGGTAAACGCTGCCAAAAAACAATCCGTCGATATCTCATTGGTCGCTTCCAAATGAATTGCCTTTGTAACAAAGCATACGAACACTAGCACTTATCCTTTAGTGATTCGGCAACCACGTCCAATATACGATTTAATTTCAAAAGGTCCAGCGAAATCTAGACCAGTGTGTGTGAAAGGACGAGTTAACGTGGTTCTTTCCGGAGGTAGCGCAGCCATAATTTGTTGACCCAAATTCTTCCGATAGATCGTACAGATCTTGCAGTTATGAATGACGGTTCGAATCAGTGTTCCAAGTTTAGGGACCCAAAACTCTTGCCGCATGAGGCGCAGCATCAGGGACAATTCTGCATGTACTGAGCACTTATGAAGGTGCTCCAAATACAATCGGGTAAAATGGCCAATGTAGGGGAGTAATTTGGGGAAGCGTTCATCGTACGTCAGTGTCGGTGATCGAGAGAGTCTTCCATTGACTCTCAAGAAACCGTTAGAGTCGATAAAAGGGTTAAATGTCAGCAGAGAGCTCTTACGAGACAAAGTAGCTCCATCCTTCAAAATTGAGTACTCCGGGAAATGAGAACTTTGACACAAAACAATCAACCGACGCTTTACGAAACTGATCTAATCTTGAGTGAGTTCCATGGACAAGTATCTGTGAGATAACCGGTGGGTCCTATCAGCAGAATGGTAAAAACGAAAAACGTACGACAACACTCGTAATGCACGAGGCAAATCAGAAAATCTGCTCAAAATTTCCTCCGTGGGCGTTGTCGTATTAAGGTTCACTTGAACCAAACCTGTTTCAAGCTGGGTACAGGGATTGAATGATGATTTCGGCCATTCTGAACGCGGATGACTTAGCCAAGTAGGACCTCTCCACCAGAGGTCAGAATTAACGAGTTCTCTGGCTGTCATACCTCGATGCCAATAGTATCCAAAACATACGAAACTCTATTCGCCACAAAAGTTGGCCAATGGCACGGGGGTTTCTGAAACCAGGACAGAACTATTGTCGAGTCTGTCCAATAGAAAGTTTCCGAATTGGTAAGATTCAACTCCGAGAGGAGTGAATGTACCATTTTCGCCAATAGAGTTGCACCGCAGAGCTCTAAACGGGGTAAGGTTTGCACCTTTACTGGCGCAGCCTTTGTCTTGGCAGCGAGCAAATGGGTGAATATTTCACCCAACAGGGTTTTGATTCTGCTATAGAGGGTGGCAGCATATGCTTTCTCAGAAGCATCACAAAATGCATGAAGTTGTACTTCATACTCAGGGTTAAAATTAACCCAGCGGGGGATGTTAATCCGTTCGATGAAAGGGTAGTCATCGACAAATTCGCGCCACCTGTATAACGTCATGAGTTTCAAACAACCGTCCCATTCGGTTCTGTCTTTCCAAATTTGTTGCATAAGAATCTTAGCGACAATTATTTTGGGTGCTAGCCACCCAACAGGGTCAAATTGCTTGGCTATTTGAGAAAGGACAGAACGTTTGGTGACTTGGGTAATATCGGGCGTTGGAGATGGCTTGAAGAAGTTCCAACGTAAACCCAACGTTTTAGCAGTACTAGCATCTGAGAATTTCAAAAAATTGGAATCCAATAAATGTTCGGGGGTAAGTCTCGAATAAAACACTGTTCGTTCGAAGTCTATTTCCGCAACGAGAAACCAGCCGACTTCAAAACGTGAATTAAGTCATCGCGATTATGAATTGCCTCTTCAATAGAATGTGCACCCGACAAAATATCGTCCACGTTCATTTGAGTACGCAAAATGGTGGACGCAGAAGGGTAGCTTGACTCACAGTCGCTAGCTAATTGGTGCAACGTTCTAATTGCCAAATAAGGGCACAGTTCACTCCGAATGTAACTGTTCTTAATTCATAATCCTCTATATTTCCTTCGGGATTTCGACGAAATAATATTCGTTGAAAACGTGCCTGATCCGGTCTGATCAGTATCTGCCTATACATTTTCTCTATGTCGGCATTAAAGACGTATCTGAACAGCCTCCAACGCAAAACCAAGATAGTGAGATTAGACTGTAAAATTGGTCCGGGGTGTAGGACATTGTTAAGACTAACACCATTTGAGGACGGACTTGAGGCATTAAAGACTACCCGAAGTTTAGTGGTAGTACTATCGGGTTTAAAAACAGCGTGATGTGGCAAGTAATAATTAGACTTGGGAGAATGAGGCAAATCCGCACTGACCTTTGTCATATGACCCAAGGTAGAATACTCCTCAATAACCGAGTCATATTGACTCTTAACCTCCGGGGATTTTAGTAATCTCGCTTCATTCCTCATGAACTGCGAGTGGGCTCTTTTTCGGGAGAACCCAAGGTTCAAACTGGTCGGAAATTCGGACCTAAAAGGTAGGGTAACCACATATCGACCCTCTCTATTCCTAGTGATGGTACGACGGTACAAATACTCACAAAATTTGTCCTCAGTCGACACTTTCTTAAATTTGGGAACTTCTTCGACTTCCCAGAACCGGGTGATTTGGTCATTCAAGTCCAAGTGACTGAAAAACGAAACTATAGAATTCAACGAATTCGGCTGAGGAATCTTACCAGTCAGAACCCATCCAAACACTGTCCGTTGTGCTATGAGCGAACCCCTAGGGTTCCGTTTGACATCGGTCAACATAATCTGTGAATATATATCTGCTACTAATAGCAGATCCATATGACAGCATTTGAGGTCAGAAACTGGGATTTCGGAGAAATCGAAATCACTTACGTCTGTTAAAGAGCAGGTAAGTTGCTCGACCACATAAGCATCTGATTCCAAGTGAAACTCTGGGTCAATAGATGAACCCAAGGAAATCAAGCAGATTTTGGTGGAATTGGCTGCTATAGCTCCGTTCAAGCCGAGTATCGTAGCAGCAGGGGCAGAGAATGTTGGAAGATCCAACTTGTTTTGGTTTGGGGGTTGATCGAGAAAAACGAATCAATCCTTTTTTTGTTTTCTTCTCTTTTCATTTTATAATCCACATAAGCGTATTTACACAATTAACTTATATCTAGAGTGACCAGCGTAAACAAACGTATGACATTATTAATACATAAAAATGGATTATTTATTTTACTAATGTTGCATATTCTTAGTTCATTGATAAGACTTAAAAATTAATCTATATGCTCTTTATCAATCTGATTACTATGTTACTTATGTTACCATTTTTGTTCCCTTCTTTAAAAAGTTAATAGTAGGTTGTATTAGTGCGGGACGATGTAGTCTAAATTATTTCATTTCAATTTACATTTATTGAATAAAAATTTTAAACACAAGTGCCCACAATTAAATGTATTAAATTTTTGTTTTCGTTAATAATTATATTCAATAGGAAATTTTAAGTAGTTAACAATCTGTACTAGCTATACTAGCAAGCTGTACTAGCTATACTAGCAAGCTATACAATCTGTACTAGCTATACCAGCAAGCTGTACTAGCTATACTAGCAAGCTGTACTAGCAAGCTGTACTAGCTATACTAGCAAGCTATACAATCTGTAGTAGCTATACTAGCAAGCTGTACTAGCTATACAATATGTACTAGCTGTACTAGCAAGCTATACAATCTGTACTAGCTATACTAGCAAGCTATACAATCTGTACTAGCTATACTAGCAAGCTATACCAGCTATACATGCTAGTACAGATTGTATAGCTTGCTAGTATAGCTAGTACAGCTTGCTAGTATAGGTAGTATAGATTCTATAGCCTGCTAGTATAGCTAGTACAGCTTGCTAGTATAGCTGGTATAGCTGATATAGCTGGTATAGCAGGTATAGCTGGTATAGCTGGTATAGCTTGCTAGTATAGCTAGTACAGATTGTATAGCTTGCTAGTATAGCTTCCTAGTATAGCTAGTACAGATTGTATAGCTTGCTAGTATAGCTAATACAGCTTGCTAGTATAGCTAGTACAGATTGTATAGCTTGCTAGTATAGCTAGTACAGCTTGCTAGTATAGCTAGTACAGCTTGCTAGTATAGCTAGTACAGCTTGCTAGTATAGCTAGTACAGCTTGCTAGTATAGCTAGTACAGTTTGTATAGCTTGCTAGTATAGCTAGTACATCTTGCTAGTATAGCTAGTACAGATTGTATAGCTTGCTGGTATAGTGTTTCATGCGAAGAGGTATGAAAGTAATGAAAAAAATGGTTATGGTTAAATGGTTAACACCTAATCAGTGTAAGATTGGAAGAAGATTTGTAAACATCTTAATAAACAAATTATATATTGAATTACATCCACCTGGTTATCAGTTTTGTGGACCTGGTACAAAACTTCAAAAACGAATAGCAAGAATAAAGGAAATAAAGGAATAATTTATTGGATGCAGATTGTAGAAAACACTCGTACTCAAAATCAAAGGATATAGACACAAGCCATCAAGCAGATCGTGATCAGGTATAAATCAGATCGTGACCAGATAGCAAGCAGTTCCTGATCGGATATAAAGCAGATTGTAATCAGATACAAAGCAGATCATAATCAGATAGCAAACAGATCATAACCTTATCAAAATCAATATAAAAAATTATTATAATGTCTAAAAATTATCATAATAAAGTGTTGGAAGATCTTGTAAAGACAAGGGCTGTTCTAAAGAAAAAGTTAAAAAAATATTAAACTGAGTCAAATAGATAGAGTTAATTTATTAGAATATACCTTTCAACCAATAACAAAATCACTTAAAAAAATCATTGGAAAACTTAAAGATAAACATAAGGATATAAACAACACTATTAATGATGACGATGATTATGATGATGTAAATTATGATAATGAAAACATCCCAAAACTTGAACATAAGCATAAGGATGTAGACAACACTATAGATGATGACGAAGATTATTATGACGTAAATGGTGATAATGAAATCATTGGAAAACTTGAAGATAAGCATAAGGATACAGACAACACTATTGATGATGATGATTATTATTCTGACGTGAATGGTGATAATGAAATCATCGGAAAACTTGAAGATAAGTATAAGGATATAGACAACACTATTGATGATGACGACGATTACGATGATGTAAACGGTGATAATAACGATTTTCAGTATGAAAATATTTCAACTAATGGACCTGTATCAAGTACATGTATCAAGAACTTGAAAAGAAAACAATGTTTAAAGATGACGATAAGCTCTCTATTATTTGAAAATATACAAACACTTATTAATAATAAGCAATTGGATAAAATTTATGGTTTTAATCAATATGTAGACGGTAGTTGGAGATATGGCAAGGAAAAATTAATATTTAATAGAGATAATACTATGCGGATACGGAATATGAAATTGAAAATGACGCCTGGATTATTTGAACTAGTATTTCATAAAAAACCTCTCCATTATTCTAAAAATGATTTGAAAAAATATAAAGAGATTTTAATTCATACCAATGCACATAAACGTCGCTATGAACCTAATGAACAAGTGAAAGGAACGCGAGCCTTCAAATATATACGAATAATTAAACATTTATTCGAAACAACAACAAACATTTTAACAAAAGGCAGTGGTTTAATGCTAAAATTATAAAATAATCTGAAATCAAATTACATACATTGGGATGATCCTAATGAACTAGTTGACAGACTACGTTTACTTCTTTCATCGGAAGGTTCTGGTCACAACAATCATCAAACGAAATAATCTCTATTATCGAAGAACTTAAAGAAGCTAACATAATTTATTAGAAGAGTGAAAGAAATGTCTTATATTAATAAATTTGGAGAAGGTTTCAATAAATATAATCATAAACACAAAAATATATATATATATATATAACATGATGATCTAGCTGATCAAATAAACAATTTAAACATTGAGGTAGAACATGTTTATCTAAAACATGGCAATGACAAAATAAAATAAAAGAATTAAAATAAAATAGACAAACCAAAAACCAAAAAAGTAGGTCGTTATCAGATATAAAGTAGATCGTAAGCAGGTACAAAGCAGATCGTGATCAGATGTAAAGTAGGGCGTTATCAGATATAAAGTAGATCGTAACCAGATACAAAGCAGATCGTGATCAGATATAAAGCAATTCAAAATCAATATCAAAAAATTAACATACTGAAATCATATAAATTGGTGTATATATAGGAGATCGTCTTAATTTCAGCTATTTTTGGGGAGAGGTATAAAAGCAACGAACAAAAATTTGTTATAATCTACAGTCAAAACAAAACCCTAGCCAGTGTAAGATGAGAAGAGGATTTGTAAACAACTTAATAAATAAAGTACCTGTTGAATTACATATGCCTGGTTATCAGTTTTGTGGACCTGGTACAAAACTTGAAAAACGTTTACCAAGAGGAGATAAGGGTATAAATTTATTAGACGCAGCTTGTAGAGAGCACGATATTGCATATTCACAATCAAAAGATATAGACACAAGACATCGAGCAGATAAAATTTTCGCTGAAAAAGCCTGGCAACGAGTTAAATCTAAAGAACGTGCTAACGCGTGGTTTGTGACAAACGCTATGAAAGCTAAAGTGAAATTTGGATTAGGTTTGAAAGAGTAGAGAAATAAGAAAAGAAACAATTCAAAAGGAATGAAAAAAGGAAAAATGAATAAATATAATCACCCTTATTCTGGTTGTCGTCGTCGTCGTCGTCGTCATTTTTGAGTCGACATCGTTTTCTATCGTCGTCGACATCACGTCGACACTGTTTTGGTATTCTGTAGCACTACTGTGTCGACGTCGACTGTTTATCGAAAATTGTAATAACACAAAACACACATCTCTAATATTTAAGTCAGCCGATTCATTTTATGATTTATTTAGAAAAAGAAAAAAGTTTTTTATCATCAGGCCTGTCAAAATCAGCGATGTATTGATCCATGTCCAGGAATACGTGGCCGTTTTGCGCTTTGCGATGTTGTAAACCACAGTTCGTTCTGTACTTGTATTCAAGACTATACAGGAAATCCATTTGTTCAGTGCCAAAGAATGAGTAAGTTTGATAGGATTACAATTGCTGCGTAAACTTAGCTATTAATACGATTTTTAATGTCTGTAGTTGAACCTCAAAATGATGTTGTTGCTTCGAATCCTTAACCTTCACCGTGTGGTCCGAATTGCATTTGTAAGGATATAGGGACAACACCTTCATGTACTTGCTTGCCAGAGTATACAGGACAACCACCTAATTGCCGCCCTGTATGCGTTACAAACTCTGAA
This sequence comes from Sarcophaga subvicina, assembly GCA_936449025.2. Lineage (NCBI taxonomy): Eukaryota > Metazoa > Arthropoda > Insecta > Diptera > Sarcophagidae > Sarcophaga > Sarcophaga subvicina. The sequence goes on along the minus strand of OW388082.2, from coordinate 57,973,026 downwards.
TGTTCCTCGCAACAAACTTGTATTAATCAGAAATGTAAGGATGCCTGCTCAGGACTTTGTGACCAAAGTGCAGTTTGTCGTGTTAATAGCCACCCTCCAATGTGTTATTGTGAGTCTGGCTATACTGATTAATTTGGCAATCCTTATGAAGGATGTCGACCGGAATGTTTGATTCGACTGCCCGTCGAACAGGACATGTGTTAATGAGAAATGTAAAGGCCCATGTCCTGGTACCTGTGGGCAGAATGCCGAATGTTTTGTTAGAAATCATTTGGCGACGTGTAACTGTATTTATGGATATCAAGGCGATCCATATCGCTATTGTGCTAAGGAGGAAAAACGTAAGACAATAAACAACAAACAAGAGTTAATTTTTTAATGCTTGTCGTTACCAAAAATGACGTCGACAAAATCAGAGTCGACACAACACAATATCGACTTAGTATTGACTTACAGAATACCAAATGTGTGTCGACAGTCATCGATAACTGTCAATAACGACAAACAGAATACCAATTTTAAATTGTCGTAGCAAGTCGACGTCGTCTTGCGTCGACGACGACAACCAGAATAAGGGTGAATAAGAAATTATTCACAGCTACTGCGAGAAAAACTTTAAAACAATTGAAAGAACAGAAACCCCTTGATATAAATGGTGCTGTTAAAATAGCACAAAAGGCTATTCATTCAAATTTTAAAGGGAAAAAGCGAGCAGACATTATAATACCGAGAGTTATACCTGTACCGAAAATTGGAGGATTTCTTCCACTTATTGCCGTACTAACAGCATTGTCAGCGCTTGGTGGTTTGGCAAGTGGAGGATCCGCTATTGTCAAAGCAGTAAATGCTATCAAAACTGGAAAAGAACAATTGGCTGAAGCTAACCGTCATAATAGATATATGGAATCAATTCCAATGGGTAAAGGGTTGTACCTCAAACCATATAAAACTGGATATGGTCTCTACTATAGTCCAGCTCCAAAAAACTATTAGATAACCTACCCTATCGCCCATTAACAGATTTGAATTTGAATAAATATAGAAGACATCTTAAACACTTTAGGGGTGTTTTCATGCGTGATTCTTTACCTAAAAAACCATTCAAACAAGAATGCGGCATTGTTAATTTAGATGATTCAAATGGTATGGGAACACGTTGGGTAGCATATTATAAAAACCATAACTATAAAGAATAATTTGATAGCTTTGGAAACTTACAACCACCACTTGAGATTGTTAACTACTTAAAATTTCCTATTGAATAAAAATATGAACGAAAACAAAAATTTAATACATTTAATTGTGGACACTTGTGTTTAAAATTTTTATTCAATAAATATAAATTGTAATGAAATAATTTAGACTACATCGTCTAGCACTAATACAACCTACTATTAACTTTTTAAAAAAGGGGAACAAAAATGGTAAAATCAGCTGAATTGGAAGAACTATTTATTAACAAAACATAGTAATCAGATTGATAAAGAGCATATAGATTAATTTTTAAGTCTTATCAATGAACTAAGAATATGCAACATTAGTAAAATAAATAATCCATTTTTATGTATTAATAATGTCATACGTTTGTATTATTGTGAAAAAATTTACTCAGAATCTTTTGACATTCGCAGATGCCAAACATTTTATACACAATATTTGTTAACACTTAAGCTATTTAATCTGTATAAACGAATGTTTAACTATTATTATGTTAAATAGATATATGTATTGTATTGTACAAAGTAACAAAATCTAAAAATAAAATATGTATACCTAAGAAAAAAAAAACTAATTTGTTTTAATTAATCCCTGTATTCTATAATTTTATTTATTTAAAACAGTGAAAAAGGTAAATCCTTAAAACAAGTCTATTTATACTCTGGGATGTTGTAAATCAATCAGTAAATTCAATTATATAAAAACAGATATTCTACTTATGCGTGAAAAAAACGCAGGCACAACTATACATTTCTTTCTTATCAATTTAAAATTAAAAAGCTTTATAACACAACAACAACAACACCACGTACAACTATATATCTATTTCTTCTAAATTATTATCTCAAAAGAACGTGCACACACTCATTCTGTCCGTCCAATCATTCGAAAAGCAGTATAAATACAATGAACATGTACACTCATGTTTCTACTTAGGTATACGATGTTATTTATTATCCTAAAAAAAATCGATCATGCAGGTGTTCAACATGTATACAAAAAAATCATAAAGACTAAAATGTGCAACCATACAGGTGTTCATCCTGTAAACAAAAAAAATGATAAGGACTAAAACGTGCCAAGAATTTATTATTAAAAAACGATCATACACATTACATGTTACGCACATACTCATTCTGTCCGTCCAAACATTCGTACATACGTACATACATTTTCACATTACAGTCTATTTATACTCTGGGATGTAGATGAGGAAACGTGCACACACTCATTCTGTCCTTCCAACCATTCGTTTGAAAAGCAATATAAATGAAAGGACCAAAAAGAAGCAGGTATGATTCCAAATTTGTATGGAAAAAATGAAAATTAAAATGATTTAATTCTTTTCCGGATATGCATGCTCCCAAATTTTAACACACACACACACCCACATACACATTAAAAAGCATTACCTTTTCATAATACATGTTACAAACCTAAAGACCGATCGCACACAATTCATTTCACAATTCAATTCATAACTCCCAGCTCTGCGTGATCTCAAATATTAACACACACACACATACACACACATTAAAAAACATTACCTTTTCATAATACATGTTACAAACCTATAGACCGATCGCACACAATTCATTTCACAATTCAATTCATAACTCCCAGCTATGCATGCTGCCAATTTGTATGGAAAAAGTGTTCCCGAAACGCCATAAACATACTACTAGGATTCCCGCAGTGGAGATCGCATGAAGAGGAACAGGTCCGATGACGTGCCTCCCTCCGGCTCCAAGCGTCCTAGGAAACAAGGAACCCTGGGAACTAACCCTTCCCTTCAGTTGGCTATCATCGACATCATCCCATCCTGAAAGATGGGAGCTAATTGAGGAAAGGCTCATTGAATTTATGTTGGAGGATAGCTGCGATGGCAGTAATGCACGCATATCCTCCATCGGTTGGTCCAGGGGCGTCAATGTAGTGGACTGCGAAAAGGAGGGAACTGTAAAGTTCCTTGTAGAAGCAGTGAAGCGCCTTGGTGAACTCTGGCCTGGTGCTCGCTTGGAGGTGGTCCCTCAATCCGACCTCCCTCTACGGCCAATAGTGACGGTATAGGTACCGCCTACTTTTAGGCAGGTGAATGTCGTACCAAAACTTATTGGAAAGCAGAATGACGGATTGAACACCAGCTCGTGGGGTAGTTGTCAACTCCCTGACTGGTGATGGTAAGAAAGGCTGCAATCTTCGGATCGCTATCGATCAGACTTCGCTTTAGTGGCTAGGGGCAAGGGGTGGCGTAGTGTTGTGTGGGTTGACACACCTAAAATTCCATCATCCAGACATAGGTGGTGCCAGGAACCCAGAGGAGGCTAAAAGTGGTGCAGATTATTCTACTTCACTGCGAAGCCGCCTCACACAACCTGCTAACCACCCTGCGCCGCCTTGAAGATGACATCGCTCTTATCCAGGAACCTTGGATCCTTGGGGATAGGATTCTGGGTTTGAGCGATCCTGATTATAGGCTACTTGTTCCCAGAACAAGCGAGAAGGTAAGAACCTGTATTCTAGCTAAGGGTAATTTGGACTTGTTAATCACTCCTTCCTTTTGTACAGGTGACGTAACAACTGTGGCGTGCAGAGATGACCGTGGGATCGATTTGATGCTGTCATCCGTGTATATGCCGTATGAGTCTGCATCTCCTCTCGATGACCTAATTGGACTACTGGTGGAGCATGCGAAGAGGAAAGATGTCGTCTCGTCTTGGGTTGTGATGTCAATGCTCATCAAACCCAATAGGGCAGTGCTGACATAAATACCAGGGGCGAGTCTATTTTGAATTTTATTATTCTTAATAGGCTTAACCTTTATAACGTTAGTAACACGCCAACGTTTAGGAACCGTATTAGGAAGGCGGTAATGGACACTACGATCTCTAGCATGGATAGGTCTATGATTAGGGACTGAAGGGTTTCAGATGAGTGTTCTTTCTCTGATCACCAACTGATATCCTTCAGTATTAATATATATCCTATTAACGACCCCTTAGGATGCCTCCTGGCATTAATGATCGAGTTGGATCTTTGACGGATACTTTGTTGTCTTGTTATAAAGATGCTTGTCCTCTCACTTACCCGGGTAGGAGGAGCCAGCCAGCCTGGTGGAATGCGGAACTCCAGAAACTCCGCTGCTGTACTAGGCGACTCTTTAATAAGGCTAACAGGTCGGGTAGGGATGTCGACTGGTCTGCATATAGATCCAGTTTTAATGAGTATAAAAGGATTTTGCCTGGATGAGTTTCTGCACGAGTATCGAGGATGTTGCCGACGTGGCTCGTTTCCGAAGGATGCTGTCGAAGGACCACAAAGTCCTAGGCTTCATCCAAAGGAATGATGGTACGTGGACATCCTCGAGAAAAGAAACCCTAGAGGTCCTATTGAGCACTCATTTTCCCAATTGTGAGGATCCAGTAAGCTATCCATTGGGCGTAGCTGATCCCTTCTGTGATGCTGGCATGATGCCCGTCTTAGAGGATATCATTACAAGAGACAAGGTCAAATGGGCTTTAAGTAGATTTGAGCCCTTTAAGTCGCCTGGACCGGATGGTATCTTTCCGGCTCTACTTCAGCATGCTGGTGATATATTACACGAATATCTGGTGGACGTGTATAGGGACTGTCTCCGGTTGTGTGATATACCTGATGGTTGGAAAGCTGGTAAACCCAGTCACATCGGCCCTAAGGATTATAGACTGATATTGCTCACATCCTTTCTTTTTAAAGCTTTGGAGAGACTTATCGATATATATTTGAGCTCAAACATCGACCGGTCTTTGTTGAGTACATCGCAACATGCTTACATAAGGGTAAGTCGGTTGAGAGTGCTCTTCATTATTTGACAGGTTTTGTTGAGGCGAATTTGGCTAGATATACACTGTCGGCTTTCCTTCATATAGAGGGGGCCTTCAATAATGTTGCTACTTCTTCTACTGAGAATTCACTAAGGGATATACATGCCCCAGATTTTCTGGAGCGGTTTATCACCCACATGTTGGGTAATAGACTATCCGATCGAAACTGGGTGGTTGTTCTATCGTCAAGCGTGCAACCAGGGGTACACCACAGGGAGTGTCCTATCCCCTCTTTTATGGCTCTAGGTTGCTAATGTTAGTCTGAGGCTTCTGGAAAGTAGGGGCTTTAGGGTTGTGGCATATGCCGATGATGTGGCTATTCTGGTGGGTGGAAAATTTTTGCCGACGCTGTTGGAACTGTGGTCTGGGTATAAATCCGAATAAGACAGACCTCGTTTCGTTCTCGCGGTACAAAGTTGAAACCTTTAGGTTGCCGATGTTAGCTGGCAGGGAACTTCCGTTGTCTTCTGAGGTCAAGTACTTGGGTGTTGTCCTGGACAGCAAGCTGAACTGGAAACGAAACACCGAGGAAAGAATGAAGAAGGGACTGAATGCTTTCTACCATTGTAGGAACTCCATAGGTAAGAGCTGAGGTCTTCCGCCTAGGGCGATTCGCTAGATATATACCGGAAATAGCACAATGGAATGGTGGGGTACTCCAGGAGCAATGAGGTATACCCATCTTCACAGATGGGTCTAAGTTAGGTGGATGTACAGGTGCTGGGGTTTTCTATAGGGAACTCGGTCTTGAACTCCACTTCAGGTAGAATAATGACTGTAGCGTTTTTCAGGAGGAGATTTTCGCAATTTGAGGCCATAGCTGGTGGCCCAGCTTCGTATTCGGAATCTTACATGATCTTCGTTGGCAGTCAGGCTGCCTTTAGGGCCATTGCGTCGGTCTGGTGCAAATCGCGGCTCGTTCGCGAGTGCAAGGAGTCGTTGAGGACTTTTGGACTAGACCGTATCCGTCTGTGCTGGGTTCCGGGTCATAGCGAAATACTGGGCAATGAGACGGCGGATGCCCTCGCTAGGTTAGTTTCCCTTTCTGGGGGCGATTTGATAGTTGGTCCTAACCACTGTTGCCAACTTTTTTCCAAAAAATATCGCTAAGTCGACTAAAAAATAGCTAGAAAATAGCTAAATTTTTAAATTTTTTAAAATTTAGCGATAAATCGCCAAAACAATAAATTTTAAAAAGTTTTTAAGAAAATTTACTTGAAACATAGCTATTTTTTTGGGAATTTTAATATTACTTAAAAAAGACAACGATTTATCGCTTAATTCTGAAAAAATACTCGCAAAAAATTTAAATTCAATTTTTTTTTTAAATTATGTACATAGTATATTTAAGAAATTCGGGAAACATATGTATGTACATAGTAATAACAATAAAAAAGACGTATGTTGACATACAAATATAGATAAAGTGGCTTCTTGTATAGGGGATGAGGTTGATTTATGTTTTTTAGTTTCCGCGTGACTTAATAGGTCGTAAAGTTTTCCAGACAAGGAGCATCTGCAATACTTACAGAATCCTTTTGTTTCGTCTTGAGCCACCCACGTTTTAAATTTTTTGTGATTTAGCTACTCACGGCGAAATTTTTGGTTATATTTAGGCCCCATTCCTTAATTTGTTATAGTTTTTGACAATATTATTAAAAGCTTACAACTTAATTTTATACTTTAATTTTCATTCACTTAAACACTTGTCACAAAAGTACAGTAGAAAGAATTCGCGTTGTTTATGTTTTCCTTTTCTTTTAAAACCATTATTTTAGTGTTACTTTGTAGCAACATAAAAATCGCTAGATTTATAGCTAATAGCTAAATCATATTTTTTTATTTTTGGATTTAAAAATCACTAGATTTGACGAGAAAATAGCTAAATTGGCAACAGTGGTCCTGACCCCCAGTCTGTCACCTCTACGGCCTCATCAATGGATGGGTCAGGGAGGAAGAGCAGAGGCGTTGGGGGAACGGATCGGGTTGTTTTGTCTCTAGATGTCTATGGCCTGCTGTGAACAATAGAACAGGCCAGTCGGCTTTATCACGGGACACTGCGAGATTAGGTCGCTGACGGGGATCTGGAACAGATCCCAGCCGGACTATTGCGGGGCATGTTGCGATGAGGAGGAGTTGGATACTATCGAATACATCCTCTGTAACTACCCAGCCCTTGGTAGATTGAGGTTGAGGACCCTTGTCAGGGCCTTCTTTGAGAGTTTGAATTCTATGTCTAGAGCCGACATCAAGGCTCTCCACAGATTCATTAGCGGCTTAGGCTGGTTGAGAGGCTCTAGAGCTTCACAGTGCAGTCACGCTCTCTCCTTTTTGTTGTGTCTTATCTGTGTAATTCATCCACTTCCCTTTCTCCCCTTTCGTACATCCTCTCCTTTTTATCCTTCCCTCTGTAAGGGCGTTGTACAATAGGTCACTTCGACCTCCGGGTACTGTACTTGTCTTTATTGACAAATACACGTCCTCTAACCTAACCTAACCTAACCTAAATCTGCTATACTAAGTATATGCTATTCATTTTTGTTGTATATGATTCTAAACTTCTATTCCTTTTTGTAATTTCTATCATTTTCCAATGAATTCTTAGTCTTAAATTTAATTCCTTATCATAATTGTTACATTATAAGCAAAAGTATAATATAATGGGGTATCCAATCCCTCCAATTATCCTCATTTCGTGATGAAAGGATGTTGAAAATTTGTGTTTTATTTTTAATAAGTACATACATATTTCTTTCATTAATTAATTTACACATTCTGTACCTCTATCTGATTTTAATGTTTTAAATATACCATCTTTCAATATTAGATTTTCTGTTAAAGATTTTGCAATTGATTTGGCTTCTTTTGTTTCCATTGGTGCAGCTATTATATATTTAGTTAGTTCCCATGCATAGTCTATTTATAGCGATAGTGTCTCATCGGTCTGCAACTGTATATATTACTATAGTGGAAAAACTATTTTTTGGCGTATCTATTACCCATAGTGGTTCTTTGGTATGTCTTATTTGTTTGTTTCTTTGACACAGATTACATTTGAAACGTATTTTTATTACCATTTTAAACATATTTTTCCATTTTTTGTTTCAATTTGATCAAAGTCTTTCTTATTCCGAAATGTCCTCCACACGGTGGATTGTGATATAATTTATTCAATTCATGTTTTCTTTTAACAGCTGTTATTCTTTGAGTATTACTATATAACATTATTATCACGTCATTTCCTTTACTCTTGTTCATTTTTTTTAAATTTCTCTATATTTATCCTTTAAAATATTTCGTCACTTTTCTCTAGTGCGAATCTTGTATAATTTGTTCTGACTAAAACAAAAGGTAGTTTCTCCAACATATTACCTAAATAATAGGGATTATAGCTACATCTGACGAGCGTTTCGTTTAGAACAGAATCATTTTCAATTTCTATCTCCTTTGTCGATTTTTCCAGTAAAAATTTCATCTTTCTTGCTTGTTTAATATCATCCTCTAACACTTTGGAGTTTAGTTGTATTCTAGATAATGCGTCTGAGTTTGTGTTATTACTTCCCTTCTTGTATATTATCTCGAAATCATAATCTGACAACTCCACACGAATTCTAGTTAATTTTGAGATTGAATTTTTATGTGAAAATAATGCTACCAAAGGACGGTGGTCTGTAATAACAACAAATTTTCTATCATAAAGGTAAAAATTGTATACCCCAGTGTACTGCAATTAGTTCCTTTTTAATCACTGGTTTAATTTTTTCATGTTCATCAAGCGAACGACAAATCATTGCCCTTTATGCAATTATTTTTGTAGTTTTAGACCAATTTATCGTTTTTTTTTACTTAATTAACGATTTTAAAACTAATCATTGTATAGAAAATAAAAAATGTTTTTTTATTAATCCAAATAATTAACAATAAAATTTTTCTTTTATTTTCGGAAAGCTAACTTTACAAACAATGTTTTAAATGAAAAAAAATAATAATATTTTTAACAAGGGCTCCCGGGTCATACAAGTTAGAACTATTTTTATTTAAAATTCAACTTTAGGGTCTGTTAATTTGTAATTTGGAATTAAGTTTCATTTGGCAGTAAAACCATTTTTTGTTTTGTTTGCATTCATTCAATGAACTTATTAATTTCACAAAACAGTAGTTGCGTAAGAAATGCAATATCAGGGACAAGAAAATTAAATTTGAATTGTATCAGCATTATTGTTATTATAGATTTAGTATACAAAATCAATAAAATTTAAATTTTCACGCAGTAGTAAAAACTCAATTGTTTTAATTATTACATGCCATTACGTTTAAGTTCCAAGTGCTTGAAAGTAAGAACTCAAAATCAAAATTAGTACAGTTCAAATTTATGTGTTTGAATTGAGTCATACTAATTAACCTTCCAAACATTCTTTGGTGACCCCTACAATAAGAACCCAATCATTTTTCTAAGTTCCCCCCACCAGTGGTAAGGACTTAGAAACCATCAGGCAACATTTGTTTTTGGTCTCAGGAAGCAACATTTGGTCTTCATTCAAGCACATTTTTGAAGACCACAACAACAATTCAGTAGCACAGGGCTACATACAGCAAGTGGATACAACAGTCCACTCACATCATTCCAATTCGGTAGCACAGGGCTACATACAACGAGTGGATACAGCAGACCACTCACAACTTTACATTAAAACTACAATACAATATGGATACGATCAAAAGTTTACTGGATCTTCAGTTAGAGACTGGAGAAACAATACAGGGCATTGTTCGAAATTTTAAAAAGGACCCGGCAGACAGGAAAACAAAAGTTAGCTACTTTGAGGAACGATCACGACGCCTTCAGGAATCATGGGACCAATTCCAGGAAACAGATGCCAAGATGCGAGAGGTGTGCGACGATCCAATGAAATTTGAATATTTTTCAGAAGGCTACTATAATAAAATCAGAATCTTAGTCTCTGATTACATCGAAATTTTTAAAACTGAAACTGCTCGCCTCAAACAAAAAATTGAGGAAACTAAAATATCAAAAAAACCCGAACAAGATAATTTGCCTACAAGAGAGTCTACAAGCGTTGGGGTTCTACGCAGGCTGAGAGCTCATATAACAGCTCTCAATCGACTACTAAGGGGATTGATAGACACAGATAATCAGCCCCTACAGTACTTTGATTTAAACTTAAATACCATCAAAAGATTATGGGATCAAATTGAGCAGCTGTATGATGAAGCTATAGATCAATTAACAAACCCATCGGCTTATGGTCTAGATCAAATGGAATACGATAGTGTACATGACCTAATGCAACAAAAATTGGTCAATCTATCTGTTAAAGCTGACAGACTGCGACAGAATTCCACTACACAAACTACGTCTGCAGAACCCGTCACAAATGCTAGTGGTGCCCTAAATTTACCAAAATTATCCATACCAAAATTTGATGGCGATTATTTGAAATGGCGACAATTTTATGACTTATTCTCTGCAATGGTAGAAAAACAATCAATTCCAGCAATTCAAAAAATGTGGCATTTAAAGAGCAACTTGTCAGGAGAAGCCAAGCATTTAATAAGTCAATTTCCTCTATCCGAAGTAAATTACATAACGGCTTGGAAAACGTTACAGGAGCGTTACAACAACAAAAGAATTTTGGTAGCTAATTTGGTAGATAAAATACTCAATCAGCAGTCTATATCATCATCTGCCCAATCGATCAAAGAATTCCATGACACCACAAAAGAGTGTCTATTGGCATTAAACAATTTGGGAATTGCAACTTCCTCATGGGACGCGTTACAAATACAACTAATGATTAAAAAACTTGACAGGAACACACATATCCGATACATGCAGTCATTAACTAACCCAAGAGACATACCAACCATAACCGATTTGTTATCATTTCTGGAGCATCAATTTCAATCAATGGAGGCAATTTCCACAAAAGAAAAAGCAGCACACAAAGCAGTGTCAGCACTAATAACATCCAACAATAATGGCAAATGCGCATTATGCCACCACAGTGACCATAAATTATACCACTGTAGCAAATTCCTTCAATTATCAGAAATAGAGCGACTACGTTGGGTCCAACAACACAACTTATGTGTCAACTGCTTCGGAAATGACCATGATTCAAAATCATGCAATCATGGTAGTTGCCGAAAGTGTGCTAAAAAACACAATACGTTGCTCCACTTACAAAAAGGGAACAAATCTCAAAAAGGCAAAGGGCCATTAGGCACTCAACAAAAGCAATCTATAGCCAACGCGACTATATCCTCGAACACCACCTCTGCGGACCGCCCAGGCTTCTCAATTATAAATCCTTCAAGGGTCGTAGCAACTACATCGACAAAAACTAACGACGCTGTAGGGAGCAAAGGTTACGTTCTGCTAGCAACAGCAAAAGTTATAATAACAGTCTCAAATGGTGCCTCCGATGAATTTAGAGCAGTGTTAGATTCCAGATCCCAAGTTAACATTGTATCAAAACGTCTTTGTCAAAAATTATCCATCTCACCATTGGCGGCATCACTTTGTCTTGATGGCATTGGTGAAATACAAAGAAAATCACAATATCGTGTTAACATCAATATGAAATCCATAGATCATAATTTCTCTGCGAATGTAGACGCTTATGTCCTAACAAGCATAATTCCTGCTCAACCCAGCCAGTACATCGACCCTTCAACGTGGGATATTCCAAAAAATATACAGTTGGCTGATCCTCATTTTTATCAGCAGGAAAAGGTAGATTTGCTGCTTGGAGCAGAATTCTATTACAAATTAGTTCAACATGGAACAATACATCTGGCCGACAAACTACAACCTTGCAAAATACGGTATGAGGTTGGATTGTGGACGGCGCAATTGGAAAGAATCCATCCCCAAAACCATCATCTTCACTTACATGTGGAGTATTTGATGACACCTCATTAGAAGAAGCTATAGAGAATCTTCGGAAACTAGACGAGATTGAAGTCAGCGAAAAAGCTCTGTCACCATCAGAAAAGCAATGTGAACTTCATTTCACTCAACATACACTCACCAATGAAGATGGTCGCTTTATAGTCAGTCTACCGTTTCGAGAAAACCCAACAGCGTTAAGAGAGTATCAACCAATGGCTTACAACAGATTCTTGGGTTTGGACTTTTACATAAGGAAGACATGCGAACTCAGTACATAAAATTTATGCAAGATTACGAACAGTTGGGACATATGGAGAAGATTGATATTAATATGTATATCCGATCCCAAATATTTTATTCCTCACCACTGTGTTTTGAAACCAGATAGTACCACAACAAAGCTCAGAGTAGTTTTCGATGCATCAGCAAAAACAGCATCGGGTCATTCATTGAATGATCTTATGTATACTGGACCAACTCTTCAAAGTGAATTATTTTCAATTCTACTACGTTTCCGATTACCAAAATTTGTCTTTACTACCGACATAGAAAAGATGTATAGAAAGATTTTAATTCATCCAGATGACCAAAAATTTCAGCTAATCATTTGGAGAAAAGATCCGTCACTTCCTATTAATTATTATAAACTTAATACGGTTACATATGGCACACGAGCAGCACCCTATCTTGCTACTAAATGTTTACAAAAAATTGCAGATGAAAATTTGATAAACTATCCATACGGCTCACAAATGCTGAAACACAATTTTTACGTAGATGATGGTCTTGGTGATGCCGACAGCCTTAATATCGCATTGGAAATACAGAAGGAACTTATCATCATTCTAAAAAGACATGGCTTTAATCTGAAAAAATGGTGCGCAAATCACCCTTCATTACTAAAGAATATTCCACTTGGTGATCAAGAGGTGGATTTAGATTTCAACAGTAACAGCACCAATACAATAAAAACGTTAGGATTATTATGGGTACCCAAGACAGACCAATTTTGCGTCAAGGTAAAAATTAATCCTCCAACTACTGCCTCAAAGCTTTCTGCAACCTCAGATTTGCAAGATTGTTCGATCCTCTTGGCCTACTAGCACCTGTAGTGGTCAGGGCAAAAATTTTCATCCAACATCTATGGCAATTCAAACTGGACTGGGATGAACCATTGCCTGAGGACCTTCATGAACCTTGGACTAGATTCAGGAATGAGTTAGACAGCCTGAATAATCTCAAAATACCACGACACATTTTCAAGGGAGAAATCCGAGCTCAAACACAACTGCATATATTCGCAGATGCTTCTGAAAAGGCCCATGGAGCAGTTGCTTACATCTGCGCAACTCTTAAGGATGGAAGAATGATTGTACAATTACTCTGCTCCAAGACACGCGTTGCACCCCTCAAACAACAGACACTGCCTCGTTTAGAATTATGTGCTGCAGTTACGGCTACCCAACTTGTGCATAGAGTCAAAACTGATCTTCAGATTAAAAATCAAGCTGTATATTTATGGACAGACTCCGAAATAATACTGTCTTGGATAAACACCCAATCCTCGCTCTATCATACTTTTGTAGCTAATCGAGTCTCAAAAATCCAGCCATTGACATTGCCCGAACAATGGCGCCATGTCAGATCCAAGGACAATCCGGCAGATTTACTTTCCAAAGGGCTACAGACAACAAAACTTTCTAAATGCACTTTATGGTTCTATGGCCCATTGTTTCTGCATGGAAGAGAAGAAATATGGCCACCTACATTTTCACAACGACTCATCATCGAGAAAAAGAACAACTGTAACCTCAGCAGCCACTACCTCCAACGATGACTTCATTTATAATATCCCACACAAGAACTCTTTCAGAACCCTTCAAAGGATCGTAGGGTACATTCTTGGATTCATGAGAAACACCCGAATGAAAAACGAAGATCGTCCAAAATGTAAGGCATTAATTCCCCTTGAACTCGACGATGCCTTATACTTAATCATGAAAACTATTCAACGTTCCGACTTTTCTTCGGGAATAAGCCAACTTCGAGAAAATAAGGAAGTCGACAAGAAAAGCTCTATCATTAGCCTGTCTCCATACAAAGATGACACACACATACTACGAGTAGGAGAACGACTGGAAGCATCACTATTATCGTATGATGCAAAACACCCAATGCTGATTCCATACAATGATCCCCTTACAAAACTTTTATTTACGATGATTCATGAAGAAAATAACCATTGTGGACCCCAAGCACTCTTGAATATAGTCAGACAAAGATTTTGGCCAATAAAAGGGAAAATAATGGCGCGGTCCGTAGTCCAAAAATACATAAGATGCACGACCACAATTATGCCAACAAATTATGGGCAATCTACCTCATACTAGAGTTACACCAGCGCGACCGTTTATCAACACTGATGTAGATTATTGTGTACCCTTTTGGATTCATTACAGGATTAGAGGCAAACGACCAACGAAAGCATATATAGCTGTATTTTGCTGTTTTTCTACAGAGGCGGTGCATCTTGAATTGGTATCGGATTTATCAACAGATGCTTTTATTGGTGCCCAAAACGATTTATTGGCCGTCGGGGACGATGCCAAAATATTTATTGTGATAACGCCACCAATTTTGTTGGAGCAAAAAATCAGCTAACAGAGCTATCTGATAGCATTTATTCCTGTAAGGCGCATGAGTCAATTATTTCCGCTTCTAGCTCAAAGGGAATACAGTTCAATTTCATTCCACCCAGAGACCACATTTTGGAGGCTTATGGGGGGCAGCCGTAAAATCGGCAAAACATCTTTTGGTCCGGAGCGTCGCAAATGCATCTTTAACTCAAGAAGAATTAGAAACAATCAGTGGAAATTGAGGCTATACTAAGCTCTCGCCCTATAACGCCCATGACAAATGACCCAAATGATCTTGAAGCATTAACACCGGGTCATTTCCTTATTGGTGAAGCTCTCACATCTCAAGTAGACCGCAAGGCAGAAGTGCAAAATATGGCAACTCTATCCCATTGGAAATTGATATCCCACCTTAAGCAGGCTTTTTGGAACAGATGGTGCACGGAATACTTAAACGAACTACAACAACGAGGTAAATGGCAAAAACAGTTTAGCAACCTCAAAATTGGGGACATGGTTATTATCAAGGAATACAGTACACCCGTTATGAAATGGCCATTGGGAAGAATTATTAAGGTTTATACTGGTGATGACAGTGCAGCAAGAGTTGCAGAAATAAAAACTGCCTCAGGAATGTTCAAACGTCCTATACATCGCCTTGCATTACTACCTACAAATCCGGATTCTGAAATAACTATGTCCACTGAAGTCAACAACAAGAATATATGCAATTCACCTGATGAACCCAAGGCTAAGGGAATTAAAATACTGCCAATATCATTGGCAACTCCAGTTAAGAATAAAAAATTTGGATCAAAGGTCGGAATACACTTCGAACAATTTGGAACAGTCGCAATTTCAACTACTTAATGGAATCTTTTCGTATACTACGATTTATCGTCTTACTGGTCCGAAACTTCTATCCTTGTTAATGGGACAAGGTCAAATCAAGCCTTGTATAAGATGTTAGAACCAAATGCATCTTGTGCAGGGACGATTGAACATTTCAAACAAATGGAAAATGAACTACAACTGGATAACAGATTACTGCGAAGTAAAAGAGGTGCGTTAGATATAGTTGGTAATGTTGCACTTTCTCTATTTGGCGTTCTAGAATACGCCGAACATATGTCTGCAACAATAAAAGAATGAATGAATGAAAATGAATCGTACCTGTTACAATTATTAAGAAACCAAACATCAATCGTTGACTCAACAATGAACATCATACAACAGAATCAAATAAACGCGAAAATTAGATTTGAAATATTGGAACAAGAAATCACGAGGTATTCAGAAGAATTGGATAATATCAACAATTTATTAGTACAATTACACCTGAATCAACTGTTTAACTCAGCAGTTCTTCAATTGTCCCTCATTGCAAACAACCTAAAAGGCATACAGTCAGCAATACTTGAGACACTTATGGACCCACGACATGGCAAAATCAGCCCATGGCTACTTACCATGGAACAATTACAAAAGGAAGTTACTCAGATCTCACTACACTCCCCACCGTCAGTGAATCTTCCAGTGTCAGAACAGAATGACTTGCTCCTACTCTTCAAACTTTTGAGAATACAAGGCAGACTGACACAGCAATACGCAATTTTTAAAATATCCTTACCATTGGTCGAACCTGAAATATTCAGTATGGTTCACTTGATTGCGGTACCCAACACAATAAACAGCACATTAGCAGTCATTAAACCATGCACTACATTTCTAGGCATAAGTATAGCCCATAAACAATATATTCCGTTTACAAGTTCAGAGTTTAGTGCTTGTGACACAATAAAATCAACTCATTTCGTTTGTTCCAACATTCAAATTCGTTATAATTACGGCTCAAACGTCTGCGCTTGTGAAATTGGTTTATTCAATAACCAAACAACACCATCCTGTATTTTGGAAAAAAACCGGCACCAGATGGATACCATTCCATAAAGAAAACCAAGGGATATATGCCACCTCATCGTCTACGAGAGCTACGTCTGTGTGCAATGGGAAAATTATTCCCATATCACTAAAGGGCTCCGGTCTACTTACACTAGATCCAGAATGCTCGTTCAAGCACAATTTTGCCACAATGAATGGACGACAATTTAAATCAAGCCCAATAAGATCATCATATACCAGTCTCGGACAAATCTCAGATTTATTGTTGCCTAACAATACTACATTTTCTACACACAACAATCGTTCAACCCCAACATATTTGGAAGATACGTATGCCAAAAATATGAAGGAACTTTTGAATCTACAAAAGACTTTAAGGGAAGAAAACATAATGGAACTTCCTAACAAATTGAAGTCCCATCAACTGCATAACAACATGATTGCCTACCTTGCCCTTCGTGTAAGTATACTAACGATCATATGTTTGCTTCGACGTAAAACTTGCAGCAGACGACATTCAGTAAGGACTGCCGAAAATGTTTCAGAAATCAACCAGTCTCAACCAACTGAAGAAACTGCTCCAACACCAATGCCACGGCAACCTATACCTACTCGCCAGTTCTCCCTTAATGTATAATGATCCAAGCATCTCGGTTCTGTTGAACATCCGTTCAACGCGGGGGAGAATATTAAAGCCAATAAATATATTTTATTTTATTTTAGTTTATCTTATTTTATTTCATTTTATTTTATTGCATATTTTAAGTTGACGAAAATTATTTTATTAGAGTGTAAATTTATAAATACATTTTATTTAATTTTTTATGTTGACAAAATTTGGAATTAAGTTTCATTTGGCAGTAAAACTATTTTTTGTTTTGTTTGCATTAATTTCTTTGCATTTTTTTTTGTTGTACATGTACTGCTTTGCAAATCTCCTTACTTCGTCAAATTATTCTGGATCAGGTTTTATTCCGCCTGGTGTTATTAAATGTCCCAGATATACCACTTCCGATTTTAAAAAGCAACATTTGTTAGTATTAAGTTCCAAATTATATCGTTGTAACCTATCGAGTACCTTAAAGAGATTTGTATTATGATGCCAAAAACTATTATGTGTCGTCAACATATAAGAAAGCTTCATTTTCTAAACCTGATAAAGATATGGTTAATATACGCTGAAGGCTATTTGACGATATTTTTAAACAAAATTGTAATCTTGTGTACCGATAATGTCCATTGGGCGAGATTGATGATCAAGTTCTATCTGGTGGACAGAGCTCGTCATGTCTAAAGTTGAAAAATATATTGCTCTGCCCAATTTATCTAGAAAGTCATCCAAACTAGTCAAACGAAATTTGGCGTCTACAATTTTGTCATTTAGCTTTCTGTAATCAACAACCAATCTCCATTTCTTTAAATCGGTTTGTCCCTTTTTTGGCACCAATAAAAGTGGAGCATTGTATGGGCTAGTCACCGTAGTCTAGCAGGTAGTGTATTGGCTTACTAGACGTAAGGCCACGGTTCAAACCCAATGTCAGACATCAAAACGAAATATTAAAGATATTTCTTCGGTGACTTCCTCTCAGCAGATTTCTGGCAAAAACTCTGAGGGTAAATAAAATTGCCATGAAGAGTTTCTCAAAAATCTGTTGTTCGGAGTCGACTTTAAACTGTAGGGGTAGTATGTTTAAGGGGTTTCCCGACCAAAAAAAATTGTATTTCCTTTTTTATTTATTTTATTATTATTTTTTGTTGCGATGATCGCAATGTTTTGATTACTATTAATAACTAACTGAACAAAATTACAAAATTATGTCTGACGATCAATAGTTCCCATTCCTGGTGACATAAACAGGATTGTTTAAACGATGACAAATTGGCAACAGAGGGCGCTGCAGTGTAAAATAAAGCTTTTTGATATTTTAATTTAGTGTTGTTTTTGGAATTAAATTTTTGTTTTGTTAATTTTTTATTATTCTGCTTTGTAAACCCACAAGGATGCAACTAATTTGCTTAAAACTTGTGTAATAATTTTTTTCTGGATAACTTTATTGTAAATTTAAATAGTGACATTATTTAGTTAAGTGTTCAAATGTCTAAACATACATATATATTGTAGTGTAATATATAATAAAAATATTTAAAATTACTTAAAGAAACAAGCATTTATGAAATCGTGCTTATTATGTATTGATGTTGTTACAACAGTTTATAAGTTTCCAAATACACATAGAGTAAACAAAAGTGAGAAGTCAAACAGATAACAAATGGAAAGTGTTTTTTTGCGTGGATTTGTCTGTTGAAACTTTTCTAATTTGGTTCCCTTTTTTTTGTCCTGAGCAATGGCCTTTTTTTGTGTGTTCTTCTCCCCCTTATATAGTCCACAGAATTAACATTTGGTCATTCGAGCCGGATTTTTTGAACCTTTTTTTGGATTTTTGCGACATCGCTACACCATCAATTTGTAAAGTAACCTCAAATTTGCACGGTAACGTTGTTTTTGTTTTACTTTTCTATTTTTTTAATTTTGGTGGTACTTTTATATACAAGTAAAGTCCTATTAGGCTAGACAACAGAACTTTGCTTTTACATAGAATTTATAACAGTGCATATATATTTACAAAGTGGTGTGTTATAATTTCGATAGCGCTGGCATACTTTGTAAATTTATCGAGTATAGGAACCAAAGTGTTCTTTTTATGCGCTGTTATACCAACGTGTCTTGACATATAACAAAGTCAAAAGGTGACTAGGATATCAAATTGTGGTGTGATTATCACGGTTGATAATCGAGTTCAACCACCCAATTTGATATCGTTTATAAGTCAATAGTATTGTTATAATTATTATAATTATACCCTTTATAACAATTTTTCAAATCCACCGGATACATGAAGGAGCAAACAATAACAAAATTTTATTCACTTCTATTATTGACAAATCTGCAATTTTTAACAGATTTTAAAGTGAATGAGATGTTTTGTTTGTAATAAGGTAAAGTGGGATGACACAATAAAATTTATTTATGGGTTTCCGAACAATTTTTTATTCGTTCTTTTATTTTTGGAATCATTTTGATTTGTTGATAAAAATTGTTGAAAATTTATTAATTTGTTATTTTTTATTTAATTTTAAATTTAATATATTTTAATATTTAATATAATTTGGCAATTTTTGTATACATACACTTGTGGACATATAATTAAGTCATTCATGCATGCGGTTTGCCAAAACCCACCTCCATAAAGACGAAAAATTGTGGAAATTAGTCGTATGGAGTGATGAGGCCAAGTTTAATATCTTTGGAAACGATGACAGACCCTATCTAAGACGTCCTGTCAATACACAATTAGACCCAAAGTACACCAAAAAACAGTAAAGCATGGAGGTTCGTCAGTAATGGTTTGGGGTCGTTTTACCTCATCCGGCGGTAAGAATCGATGGGAAAATGACTGCGGAAATGTATTAAAACATCCTACAGAACAATTTGACTAAAGATTATGAGGACGAATTACCACTAGCGTGGATATTTCAGCATGATAACGACCCGAAGCATACATCTCGGGTAGTTAAAGCTTGGTTTGCTGAGGAAAAAATAAGAGTTCTTGATTGGCCAGCTCAAAGTCCCGATCTGAACCCTATTGAAAATCTTTGGGGGATCGTAAAACGAGCAGTTCCATCAAAAAACTAGCAGCAAAAAGCACTTTGGCAGCTTGTCCAGGCAGAATGGAATAACATTAGTTCTGAGCAGTGTCGCAATTTAATCAACTCAATACCGCAAAGATGTACTGAAATAATACTCCAAAAAGTTTGGGTGAAAAATAAAGCAATTAAATTAAATATTCAATGCTTTTTTTCAGATAGCTTAATTAAGTGTCCACTTAAATTTTAAGTCTGATATCAACTCCGTATCAAAAGATTTTTTATAATGAATAACTATTTAAGTTTTTGTTGTTAATTAATTATTAAGCATATGAAATTAATAAATATTAGTCGTTTTTGTTTCAATTTTTCTTAAATCTTTTTAATTTTTACAAAAATGAAAAATGTAAAGTGACTTAATTGCGTATCCACGAGTAGTTGTTCGGTACTACCTTTTCACCTTTGTATTTTTTATTGTTCCTATTTTTGGGACACGATAATAAGTATCGGTTTATTGGCCATTGGGAATTCGTCTTCTTGGCTTAGTTTCGCGAAGTGCGCAGTTTTTTTTTTAATTTTTTTCCCGTTTTATTGCACATTTATTACTTTTTGTTAAGTTTGCGGTAAGACGTTAATTTGGTCGCGGTAGTACGCTGTCAGAGTGATCGCGGTGACTTTTTGTTTAATTTTAGAATATTTAGTTTTTTGCGTATCGCAAAATTACTTACTATCGGGGCGCGAACATTTTCGAGATTCGATGTGGTGCCGTTTATTATTTATTTAATTTTTTTTGATATTTTCCTTTGATTTCAATTTCGTTGGGAAAATTAGTGAGGAACAGAATCTGAACCATTCTGTTGATTCTTTTTGGTTTCTACTTTTATTGTTGTTAGTTGGCTGAGAATCTTCCTGTATTAATCCGTCGTTGCGTAAGTATAATTTTCGTTTATACAAGCTCGACTTATTATTCACGTTGATTCTTAAAACTGTTTGTGACAATATTTGTGACCATTGGAGCTATACTACAATTTGGGTAGTTATTTAGAGCTGATTTGGAGCTAAAAGTTTGAGCGTTCATTTGGAGAGCGTTTGAATCTGTCGCAGAATCTTTTCATTATTTGGCAAAGATTTTTGGTAGTAAAACAGAACAACCTGTGTCTTGACTGTTTCGATGTTGGTCATGGGCTGAATGAATGCAGGCGAAATTTGGATTGTTCGATCTGCGATTTGCGACATCACACTTTGCTGCACCGGGAGGTGTTTGGATCCTCTAGCAAAGCTTGGTAGTGATGTGCAGAACTGTTTTGCTGCCACATATGGGCAGATTCTTTTAGGGTATTTGTCATCGAGGACAAATATTTAGAGCTAGGGCTCTCATAGACTCCGGTTCGCAAGCAACTTTTATTTCGGAAAAGTTGCAGAAAAAATTAGGATTGCCAACAGCAGCAATAAAAGAAGGTATACGGCCTACTAATCAATGGCGCCTAGGTCGCACGTACTGTAGATTTGATAACTGAATGTGGAACAATTACAAGGTCGATTGGAAATCTTGTAATTCTTCCTACGAATTGAATATTTTGGAGAACAACTTTAGATCATAGTGTCATGGTACCCCGAGGAAATCCAAGAGCGGTGAAGAAGTTGAAGACGATAAATTGAAGGGCTGATTGAGCGACTACCATATCTGGTAGACGTCTGAGGATACGGGCCGCTGAAGTTAAACCTTCCATTTACCGGACAATACACCTAGTCCGTCTGTCCCTAGGAGCGTTAAATTAGAAAATTGACGCATTGAAGAGGATAACCCGTCCACTAGTCCAGAAAAATAACGGACCTCGTTCGTCCTAATAAACCACCAGTGGACCTACTTCGTCCCATGGGCGTGAGAGGTGAAGACCTAGTTCGTCGGAAGCTCTAGTTCCGAATTAGAGGAGAGACAATAAGACTCAAGATTCGGTACCCAATCTTAGACCATGACGCTTATTCCTGAATGATTCCTATTCCATCTAAACTTTTTCTTTCTGACGGATCAGAGTTGGAACTGCTGCAAGATGTCAAGTTTTTGGTTTCCTATTGTTTTGAAATATGAAACTAATATGAAAGTGTTTTCTTTGATTTTTTTTCTTTAGTCATTAGATGGAGGACATCTCTTTTGGTTGCAGTACTGCAAGGGCGCCGGCATGTTTATGTCTGGCGATCAATAGTTCCCATTCCTGGTGACATAAACAGGATTGTTTAAACGATGGAAGGCATTAAAAAGAATTTAATTTTATGTTCTAAGTTAAAAAGTTTTACCGTAGTATGTTCAGTTATTTTAATATCTCCTACGACCGATTTTGAGTAGAATGTTTTATTTTTAATTTTTTTCTTTGGGAGAAATTTTTTGCTGAAGATAATTTTTGCTCGATACTGTGTCTATCAAAAATCTAAAAATATCCCCGCTGTCCGTTTTAACCTCAAAGTACGGCAACGAAGAGCTAATTAGGCTAAAAAATAAATGTGTGTTGGCTCAATATATTCTTTTTTGAGGGTACAAGATTAAACCAGGTCTTTTGCCTTGCAAGTCATTTCGGTGGGGTCTGTTAATGTAGTTAATATGCCGAGAATGCATACTTTGATCTACGTCCATAGGTTCTGGACGAGGTTGGGGCTTAGGTGGCCTCTGTGGATTATTTTGCTGAAAAAATTGCCTATTATTATGCGGTATGTGGGCTAAATGAGGGTAGAATTTCTGCTTCTGTCTCCTTTCAAAGTTCTGTCGTGGAGGTAGCTGTGGTGGTGCAATTCCTCTTGTGTTATAAACATTGTTTGCCCGAAAATTCTGATGTTGAAGCTTAAGGCGGAGGTGGAGGGCCTATGGTAAATCCACCGGTTCCTTCATTCCTAGAAGCCGCGGTAAGTCGCCATTTAAACCCCTTATAAAGTTATCTAGGGCTTTATCTCTGTAAGATTTTGTCATTATATTAAGTGAATCGTTACCCATTTGTTCGCATCCTATCTTATTTAGTATAAGCGAGAGATGGGTGTATACCTTCTGATAGAAATCTTGGATGCTTTGGTTGCCCTGCACCAAAGTTGTCAATTGATACTCTAAAGTTGACAAGTCTCGCTTGTCGCCATAGTGAACTGTTAGGCACTGTGAAATGGCCTGCCAATTTAATGGAGTATTATAAGACTCCAGTGCTATATCCGCGTTGCCTGTGATTTTGTTCCTAATTACACTGAGAATGCCATAGTATTTTGGCGTTCCCTTAAGTGGTTCATATATTTCCAAAATTCTGTCTACACTTTTCTCCATGAGTTACATTCCCCCGGCTGACCTGAGAATTCTTTCAAATATTTTACTACGTCTGGAATCTTCGTCAATCTTTTGGTCCCTATCGTTCTGTCTATTCGTACTTGGGCTTAACGCCGCTTGGATCATTTCCGGTCCTTGCCGTTTGAAAATATCTGTGACTAAATTTGAAATAAGTGTTGTTAGGTCATCCATGTTCATTTGAACGTTTTGTGGAGGATTTGCAGGAATAACGGGTGGCCGAATCAGATTATTTGGATTTGATATTGTTATTAAAAATTTAAAGTATAATTACAAAAAAAGTTTATATTACCAAACTTCTTCTTAAGTTTTCTATATCTTGAATAGTGTATAAATTCCTATAAGTATTTGTTTTTTGATTGTATATCCTAGCTCTTAACATATACCTTACTCTATGATGAAGCTCCTTCTTAAATTCGTCTATGGCCTCTGGTGTAACACTTACTCCTGGTGCTGCGGCGCCTTCTACTATTGGTAATATCCCAAATGATGATACTCCTCTATATGTTTTCCTTTCTGACTGCACGTCTTCAGG
Source organism: Sarcophaga subvicina (assembly GCA_936449025.2). Classification (NCBI taxonomy): domain Eukaryota; kingdom Metazoa; phylum Arthropoda; class Insecta; order Diptera; family Sarcophagidae; genus Sarcophaga; species Sarcophaga subvicina. The sequence continues at coordinate 57,948,995 of OW388082.2, read as the reverse complement.
TAGCATTTGTGAGATTAAGATTATTCCTATCACTAATGTAGGCAGGTACGTTATACCTTCCTTTTTGCCTTGGCTACTAAGGGGCCTTACACTAGATTTATAAATAGGATTTTTAACAGAGTCACTATTTTCTTTGAAAAAAAATTTTTTTTTGAGTATCACTTTTTCATCTTCTGTCACTTTTTAGAATTATTTAAGGACTGTTATTCTCTCTTTTTTATTGTAGTCACTATTTGTTTTTAATTTTTGAGAGTTATTCACTTCCAGTCACTTTTTTCTTAATGACTTAATTTAAGGCTTTCTTTTTTCACTCTACTTTAAGTACTTTTTTTTAAGGATTTATTTGTTCAATATACATATATATTTTTTAATTATTTAAGGATACTGTTTTTATTTAAGGACACTTTTTTTGTTTAAGGACACTCTTTTTGTTTAAGGACACTTTTTTTGTTTAAGGACACTTTTTTGTTTAAGGACACTTTTTTTTTGTTTAAGGACTTTTTTTGTTTAAGGACTTATGCTCGGGCGCCAGTTAAAATATTCTTTACTGAATATTTAAAAAACAAGAATTTTATTTCCTTTTTTATTTATTTTATTATTATTTTTAGAGTTAATTAACAATGTTTTGATTACTATTAATAACTAACTGAAGTTTACAAAATTAATTGTCTTATATACTAATTATTGGTTGCAATACCAATAGTGGCGTAATCCAATTCTTCAGAATTTTGTCTGCCTCGTGTCGGAAATTAGGTAAATATTGTTTACTGTACAGAATTGATTGCTCGACAGATTAGCTCTGTGGGAAGAAGTGCATTTTAGCTTCTTAACATAATTTGGCTACACGTGCCGGATCTTAAGTAATTAACATAATTATTAAAATATTGTTTGTTGTAAAAAAATGATTGCTCGGCACTTTTGCCTTTGTGGGAAAATTAAGTTAACAGGGTGTAAATCTATGTGGTGTTAACTTGCATATTACAGTTTTTAATGTTAAGTATAAAGAATTTTAGATGTGGTTTTGATTATTTAATTTTTTTGTATGATTTAATGTTGAAGAAACAGAAATATAGTTGTACGTGTTGTTGTTGTTGTGCTATGAGTGCACGTGCATAAGATCAATAAGAATATTTTTTAATGTAAACAAATAAAGAATTTTGGATGTGGTTGTGTTTAATTAATTTTTTTGTAAGACATATAGTTGCACGTGTTGATGTTGTTGTGGTTATAACAGCGCTTTGTTTTGAGCAGGAATTTCTTTTTTTCATTTTTTGTCAGGTTTTAAATAAATAAAATTATATAATAAAGAGATTAATTAAAACAAATTAGTTTTTTTTTCTTAGATATGTATACTTTATTTTCAGATTTTGTTACAGTTCATTTAAATTAACTGCATATATTTCTATTTCTCCTTTAAGAAAATCTATTAACCACTTAATTTTTTCATTTCCTCTAACATATATGACAGAGTATAGTTGTTCCCTTTTAAATTTTATATATTTAGTTTTTACTGTTTAAAATAAATAAAATTATATATAATAAAGGGATTAATTAAAACAAATTAGTTTTTTATTTCATCAGATTTTTTCCTATGATTTTTTAAGAGGTTATTGGGTATCTTCTAATAAATTAACTCTATCTATTTGATTCAGTTTAATAATTTTTCACTTTTCCTTTAGAACAGCCCTTGTCTTTACAAGATCTTCTAACATTTTATTATAATAATTTTTATATTGATTTTGATCTGCTTTGTATCTGCTCACATCTGATTTATACCTGATCATGATCTGCTTCATGTCTTATGTCTGTATCTTTTGAATTTGAGTACGCTATATCGTGCTTTCTACAAGTTGCATACATTACATTTATTCCTTTGTCTCCTCTTGGTAATCGTTTTTGAAGTTTTGTATCAGGTCCACAAAACTGATAACCAGGTAGATGTAATTCAACAGGTAATTTGTTTATTAACTTGTTTACAAAACCTTTTCCAATCTTACACTAATTAGGTTTTTTTGTTCTGATTGTAGTTTATAATACAGCAGGTATAGCTGGTATAGCCACTGTTTCAGTGTTTCATACGAAGAGATATGAAAGTAACGAAAAAAATGGTTATAAACTAACTATCAAAAAAAACCTGATCAGTGTAAGATTGGAAGAAGATTTGTAAACAACTTAATAAACAAATTACTTGTTGAATTACATGCACCTGGTTATCAGTTTTGTAGACCTGGTACAAAACTTCAAAAACGAATAGCAAGAGGAGATAAAGGAATAATTTATTGGATGCAGCTTGTAGAAAGCATGATATAGCTACTCAAAACCAAATGATATAGACACAAGTCATCAAGCAGATCGTGATCAGGTATAAATCAGACCGTGATCAGATATAAATCAGATCGTAAACAGATATAAAGCAGATCGTAACCAGATAGCAAGCAGTTCGTAACTAGATATAAAGCAGATCGTAACCAGATACAAAACAGATCAAAATCAATATAAAAAAATTATTATAATGTCTAAAAATTACCATAATAAAGTGTTAGAAGATCTTGTAAAGACAAGAGCTGTTTTAAAGGAAAAGTTAAAAAATATTAAACTATTAAATATTAAACTTTCAACCAATAACAAAACCACTTAAAAAATCATCGGAAAACTTAAAGATAAACATAAGAATATAGACAACACTATTGATGATGACGATGATTATGATGATGTAAATGGTGATAATAAAATCATCGGAAAACTTGAACATAAGCATAAGGATATAGACAACACTATTGATGATGATTATTATTATTATAACGTAAATGGTGATAATAAAATCATCGGAAAACTTGAACATAAGCATAAGGATATAGACAATACTACTGATGAAGATTATTATGACGTAAATGGTGATAATGAAATCATCGGAAAACTTGAAGATAAACATAAGGATATAGACAACACTATTGATGATGACGAAGATTATGATGATGTAAATGGTGATAATAACGATTTTCAATATGAAAATATGTCAACTGATGATAATGATGATGAAGAAAACTATGATCATAATAGACCTGTATCAAGTACGTGTATGAAAAACTTGAAAAGAACACAATGTTGAAGGCTGACGAAAAACTCTCCATTATTTGAAAATATTCAATCAGTTATTAATAATAAGCAATTGGATAAAATTTATGTTTTTAATCAAGATGTAGACGGAAGTTGGAGATATGGCAAGGAAAAATTAATATTTAATATTTAATAAATTAATAATTAATAATGAAATTGAAAATGACGCCTGGATTATTTGAACTAGTATTTCATAAAAAACCTCTCTATTACTCTAAAAATGATTTGAAAAAATATAAAGAGATTTTAATTCATACCAATGCACATGAACCTAATGAACACGAGCCTTCAAATATATACGAATAATTAAACATTTATTCGAAACAACAACAAACATTTTAACAAAAGGCAGTGGTTTATTGTTAAAATCACTAGATAATCGGAAATCAAACTATATATATTGGGATTATCCTAATGAACTAGTTGACAGACTACATTTACTTCTTTCTTCGCATGGTGCTGGTCACAACAATCATCAAAACGAATTAATCTCTATTATCGAAGAACTTAAAGAATCTAACATAATTTATTAGAAGAGTGAAACAAATGTCTTATATTAATAAATTTGGATAAAGTTTTAATAGATATAATTATAAAACAAAAATCTCGTAACCAAAAAATAACTACATACATTCATACAAAATCACAAAAAAAATTAAATATATTATAGGAATGGCAATAATTTTGTTTTTATTCTTTATTCTACCTTATTGTTTTTCACACCACTGTAGCTGGTATAGCTGGTACAGCTGGTATAGCTAGTTTAGATGATATAGCTGGCGTAGTTAGTACAGATGGTATAGAGCTAGTAATGCTGGTATAGCTGATATAGCTGGTATAGCTAGTATAGCTGGTACAGCTTGTATAACTGATAGAGCTGGTATAGCTGGTATAGTTAGTATAGCTGATATAGCTAGTATAGCAGGTATAGCTGGTACAGCTTGTATAGCTGGTATATCTTGTATAGCTGGTATAGCTTGTATAGCTGGTATAGCTGGTACAGCTTGTAAAACTGATATAGCTAGTATAGCTGGTATAGCTAGTATAGCTGATATAGCTGGTATAGAGGTATAGCAGGTATAGCTAGTATAGCAGGTACGGCAAGTATAGCTGGTATAGCTGATATAGCTGATATAGCTGGTATAGAGGTACAGCTGTTATAGCTGATATAGCTGGTATAGCTAGTATAGCTGGTATAGCTAGTATAGCTGGTATAACTGGTATAGCTAGTATAGCTGGTATAACTGGTATAGCTAGTATAGCTGGTATAACTTGCTAGCCACTGTTTCAGTGTTTCATACGAAGAGGTATGAAAGTACTGAAAAAATGGTTATGAACTACAATCAGAACAAAAAACCTAATTAGTGTAAGATTGGAAAAGGTTTTGTAAACAAGTTAATAAACAAATTACCTGTTGAATTACATCTACCTGGTTTTGTGGACCTGATACAAAACTTCAAAAACGATTAGCAACAGGAGACAAAGGAATAAATTTATTGGATGCAGCTTGTAGAAAGCACGATATAGCGTACTCAAATTCAAAAGATACAGACATAAGACATGGAGCAGATCATGATCAGGTATAAATCAGATCAGGTCATGAGCAGATACAAAGCAGATAAAAATCAATATAAAAATTAAAACCTCTTAAAAAATCATAGGAAAAAATCTAATGAAATAAAAAACTAATTTGTTTTAATTAATCCCTTTATTATATACAATTTTATTTATTTTAAACAGTAAAAACTATATATATAAAATTTAAAAGGAAACAACTATACTCTGCCATATATGTTATAGGAAATGAAAAAATTAAGTGGTTAATAGATTTTCTTAAAGGAGAAATAGAAACATATGCAGTTAATTTAAATGAATTGTAACAAAATCTGAAAATAAAATATACATATCTAAAAAAAACTAATTTGTTTTAATTAATCTCTTTATTATATAATTTTATTTATTTAAGACCTGACAAAAAAACTGAAAAAGAAGAAATTCCTGTTCAAAACAAAGCGTTATAAACACAACACCAACAACACGTACAACTGTATTTCTTACAAAAAAATTAATTAAACACAACCACATCCAAAATTCTTTATTTGTTTACATTAAAAAATATTCTTATTGATCTTATGCACGTGCACTTATAGCACAACAACAACAACACGTACAACTATATTTCTGTTTCTTCAACATTAAATCATACAAAAAAAATAAATAAACAAAACTACATCCAAAATTCTTTATACTGAACATTAAAAACTGTAATATGCATAAGTGTCTTAAAATTTGTTTACATTAAAAAATATACTTATTGAACTTATGTTTAAGAATAAGAAATCATAAGGAGTCTCGCTGTTTGTTGTCGTTTTATTTAGAACAAAGCACTGTTATTGTTTGTAACAGTGTGTCCTTATCCCACTTTTGACCATCAGCAAATACAAAAAAAAAGCATAAAAGTTTTTGTACTTGCGAATTTATCTCTTCAATCTGTGCTTTTGTTGTAGACGGTAGTTCTTTATATATATACGGGGATTTTATCATGTATTTTTATTGTTTGTTTATAAAAGTTGTTAGTTGTTTGGTATTTTCTTAATATTGATGTGATGGTTTCCTTATTTTAATCACTTAAGTCTTTTAAGTTGAAATAATTGATAATTTTTCAAATCTTTCTGATGTGTAAAAGTTTTTCTGATTTTGTTTTTTAAATGGAAAAACCTCGTAATCTAGTGGCAAAATTATTTGGCATCTTTGGGGGATTGTTATCTTGTTAACTCTAAAAGTGTTATCATATATCATAATCCATGTTACGTCTACTTATAGTTAAAAAATCTCTTCCTAAGATTCCGTCAGTATTTATTGGAAACAAATTGTCTACTACTTGTTCTTTTTGTTTATTTCATTATCCAAGTATATTTTCATATCTGTAGATCCCAAAGATTTTATTGTATCCTTTGATATTCCAATTAAGTTACAATAATCATTCTTAATTATTTCATAATTATTAAAAATAAATTTTTTACAAAGAGAAACATCTGCACCTGTATCTATCCGGTTCATCTGATATGGTTTTTAATTTTATGTAATTTCTGAGATTAGACGATATGCAATATATTCTGTTAGCTCTTATTGAGTTTCCATTGGAGGTGAGTGACCTCCGGGATCTGGAAGTTTTCCTCATTTTGGATATGGTTTATTTTGCGGTTTCTGTTACTGTTATAGTTATTTCCTTTTATTTGGTTATTGTTCCACCGTCCTTGATTGTTATTCCTTTGGTCATTGTATCTTTGGTTATTATTGTATCTGGCATTATTATTATTGCTGTTATTGGTCCATTCTGTTGTATTCTCGAAAAAAAATGGCATTGCATGCCATCAGCGGGGCATCTATTTCCATGACTTCCAACACATTTTTTGCATCTTTGTTGTTGATGATACACGGGCCGCTATGCGTGCTCAAGTGAGCTTTGTGATAACAGAGCTACCACTCCGACCTGTTGATGATACATGTTGTTAGGTTGTATTTTCTGACGAAATACTTGTTTCTAAACCGTTCTTGATGCAACTCGTTCAGCTATTTTAACTGCTTCGGTGAACGTTTTGACTTGATTGCATCAATTGTCGTTATAATTTGTTGGTTTGTTAACCCGTTCATAAATGCATTGAATGCTGTTTTATTATTTGTATTAATTATGTATATTGTTGTTGTTAGCTTCGCCTTCTTCTACTATTTGGATTTCATTCAGTTCTATAATTAAGTTTTCTATTTTTGTTGCAAATCCTATTACGTTTCCATCCTTTTCAATCATACGATTCAATTCACTTAGAATTGTATTTGATGTTTTCAGAGTTTTATATGTAGCTTTTAAGATTTGTTATTAACTCTGTGATTGATGTTGATATAGATATTCGTTTCACTCTATTTTGTAAGATGCAGTTTTTTCAGGGTTAATTGTTAAGTTTACTATTTCGAGATTTGTAATGAAATTATTAAATTCATCAGATCTTCCTGTGAATTTTGGTACTAATTTTGTGATCAAAGATAACTCATTAATATCTAGGTTCGTCAATGTGTTGCCTTTCTTTTTACCATATGTTGTAATAATTCGAACGCTTCTTCTTTCAGTTTAGTAAACTTTTTTTTAGTTTTTCAGTTTCTTCTAAATCAGCTTTTGTTAAATCTTTTTCGATTCTTTCTATATCGAGTTTTTTCATTTATAGTTTCTAAAGTGTAAGGTCTTCCTAACGATGCTTTAGGATTTTGTTATTATTTACTCTAAGTATTATAAAAATTCCATTACAACAAAAAAAATATAAAAATTTATTTCTCTCCTTTTTTTGTATTTTATTTGTTCTTTTTCATTATGTTTCTTATAATTAATTTTAATATTTTTAAATCTAGAACTATGATTGTTGATGTTAAAATCATTGCTAGAACCATCCAGCCTATTTTCCTTTTTGCAACCAATTCATTACAATATTTATTAAAAAAAAGAAAAAATTTCTTTTACTTTAATAAGATTTCCAATTTGTTCTTTGCTTTTTCTAATCCATTTTCTATAATATTTGTTATACTTATTTTTATCCATAACACAAGTATATATATCATAGCCATTAAAATCAATAATGCAAGAATTAATTTTTCATTATTTTTTTACATTTATCCTTCCTCTTTTGTTTTTTTAGGGTTTTTATTTCTATTTTAATTTGTTCAATTTTGTAAATTAATTTCTTTTTGTTTTCAGTACCTTATTGGACTACGTCCAGCAGTGTTCGTAACTCCTTTTTCTTTCTATTTAAGATTCCTCCCCGTGTCTTCGTTGTGTTCGGTAGTGGAAATTTTGGTATCACTGGCTCCAGTTCCTTTGGCTTTTATTTTTATTGGTTTCGGGCCTGCATTTAGTATTGTCGGCTTTTCATCTGTTCGTCGTTCTTGAAGTAATTGAGCGCAGCGTGCTTCAGCTTTCAGGTCCTTTAATATTTCGTCCCAGGATTCACACATAAGGATTACGTCCTTCTCTTTTCCTTTAAACAAAAATATAAATAGGTGATCCCGATATATTCCAGCTAAGCATCCAATCTGTGTGCTGGTTCTATCGCCTGTTGCTCTTGTAATTAGATTATAGCAGTCATGCTATTATATATAATTTAATGCAAAGATCGCCATGTAGTGAAAATCAAACAACGATCTTTTTTGTTTGAAGTGCAAAATTACAATCCGTTTATTTATTCAAATCTCCTCCCTTAAATACTAACAATGAGAATTTCTAATTCCTAAACTTAAACATATTTACAATTTATTTTAAAAATATTTTATCAGGCTTTCACGATTTTAAGTAGGCATCATTGAATAATAATTGAAAAACTATTGAATCATTATTTTGGAATTTGCAAACGATATATATTTTATCAAATTTACAAAGTATTATACGTGAGCAATCATTGTGTTTTTCTAAAATGTCAGATTGCGCTAAAATATCGAACAATGTTCGATACTGACCTATCTCGACACGACAGTTTATCTGTATTTTGGTTTTTAAAGTTTGTTGATTCTTGTTTGTTCTTTGTTTGGCTCATTTTCAGATTTAGTTTATTTTGTTCAATCAATCAAGCAATATTCTTCTAAGACTTGATAGTCAGATTACAATGGAACTAAATAACGATAACATTTAATTTGTATAAACTTAAAACTATATGTATTATTTTAATAAACATTCAAGACATTATACAAGACGATAACGCAACATGCTCAGATTAACAATAAAAGATCATTAGAATTTCACATCAGACAATAAACATTAAAATTATATTGCTCAATAAATATAATAAAAGTTTACGCAGACTGCTAATACGTCAACATTGAGATTAAAAAAAAACTTAAAACTATAAGAACCACTGCAAGTGCAATATGTGGGTCACTGTCATGGGCGTAAATTAGAGAGTATAGGATGCTCTTAGAGTCATTATAGATGTGGGGAAAATCGTACACGAGAATACTATTTAGTAATGGAGTCAAAATAGCTCCCTGTGGAACACCACTAAAAATATCACCAAAATCAGACTTGCTTTCATTAATTTGAACAAAAAATTGTATTTCCTTAAAATAGCTTACAAACATTTTTATCAAAAAGGAGTCACATCTCATTTGTATGATTTTATAAATGGTGCAAACTGATAGGCTTTATCGAAGGCGTTTTCAATATCTAACGAAATAGCAATGGTACATTTTTGGTCCCTTAAGTTGCAAATCACTTCATTGTGTAAATGAACTAATGCATCAACAGATGAATGGTCTCGTTTGAAACCAAATTGTTGATTCGGTATTCTATTCTGAATTTGAAGTTTTTCCATCCTTAACAAAAGAATTCTCCCTAACAATTTACCAATATTTGATAGCATAGAGATAGGGCGTGCATTATCAATTCGAAAATCGTTAGGTTTTTCATAAGGGGATAAATTTTAGCTAATTTCCAGAGCTTAGTAAAATATCCGTTATTGAGACAAGTATAAAAATAATAACTAACATTTTAATGGCTGAAGGGAATTTATTTTGTTTTAAATAAATTATCAACATGATTCCATTAATACACTACTCAACACGATTCCACTAAAACACTGCACTACAAGGTTGTAATCCTAACTAAAGAGTTGCAATATCCAATTAAGTAAATAGGTAAATTTTATTCATGAAATAAAACTTGTAGTTCAAGTAATTCAAGTGAATCGCCTAAGAACTAATGAAGACTTTAGAATTCAACAATAATGAAAATGTAGAGCTCAATGTTCTAAAAAGGACTAAAAAATAAAAATATCAAAAATTAATATACCACAGATGCATTTTGGAAAAATGTGAGATCTTTATCGTTAAGAGTGGTTTAATTTAATCTACAATTACGTATTTGTAAAATAATTTTTCCCAAAATATGTAAATATTTTATTAAAATGTTAAAATATTTTTTAACAGTAATTATATATATATAATTATTGGGCAATTCACAAAAGGGCTTGTAAGTCGTGTGAATTGGCCAAATATTTTGTTTTACTCAATAAAAATCAATTGGTTTTAGATTTTATTCAATATTTTGTGCCCTTTACTAAGACGCCTTTTGCACGTTGAAATTAGTTTCGAAACAAATTTCAAAACTCTTGAGTTTGTAGGAGAGAGGGGAAAACGAGCGGGGGTGATTTCACAATTTCATGTACTCGCAAACTTGCTTTGTTCTTTATTCGTATATACACATAGTTGTATTTGATTTCACATTTTATTTGACATTTTCTTTTATTTCTTGTTTCGCATAGTGAAGTGAACTGACTGCCGCTGCAAATTTCAGAAAACTGGCCAAAAATGACAATTTGATTTTTTTACATTATATTACTTAAAAACTCTATTTTTAGGTCGTAGGTATCATCAAAAAACAAAAATTATGTTTTTTTAAAGGAGAAAAAGTGGTTTAGTGAGTACGAGATAACTCTTAGATTACGTTCGCTTCTATGGAGCCAACTATGAATTATCTCGTAGTGGGCAGTCAACGTGTTAATATAAATTTTCCTTATTTAAAATAACATTACTTTTTGTTTATTTTGTGTTTGAAATCAAAAGAAAAATTGCAAAAGAAATATTTTAGTACCAAACAATTAATTATAAAAATCAAAAAGAATATAATTTAATTTTTTAATTTATAAAAATCAATTAATAAGGTAAATATATTAAAAAATAATAATACATACTTAAATATATGTATAATATATTATAATATTATAAAAGAAATATAATATTCATATAATGTTCATTTTTAAAGAATTGTCTGGTGTTCGAACCTGAATCACAATGCCAAATAAAGTTATAACTGTCAAAAACAGCAGAATGACGCGATAAAAGAAAACAAAATTTGTGAAATTAGTTTTGTACGTGCAAAAGCGAAAGAAAGTTTAAAAGAAAATGCAATAAATTTTTCAAACTTGTTTCGAAACTAATTTTAACGTGCACAAGGCGTGTAATGTAACATACACACATTCAATTTTACTGTACATGTCAATAATTAGAAACTACCAAACAAAAGCAACCTAACCAAAAATAGTCTTACCATCTTAGAAGGAATTTTTTGAATGTATAGCAACATTTTTTTTTACTTTCTTAAAGATAGTGTGGCATCCTTCTTGTGGCACATTTAATTGTTTGTTATTGGCGGGCCGACTTATTTCAGTCAAACTGATTTGCAAAATGTCGCAAAGAAATATAACGTAAGTGAAAGGATGTTTGAAAATTGTGATGATATATTGTGATTTTTTGGCTGTTTAATTACACATTTAGGTCATTTTTTAAACCAAAAGTTCAGCAAGATGCGGAAACTACTAAGTCTGAAATTGTATTCAGGTAAAATTTGTTATTATTGTTAATAACTTTGTGCACTACTAAATAAACAATATTGAATTTAACAGCGCCGACAAATTGACGAACGAAAAAAATAGAATTGTACCGAAAAGAAAATCTGAGGATGAAATGAGTAATGAGTCTAAGCTTGCAAAAATCGATGAAAATTTAGAAAAAAAAAGAATCAAAACAGTACATGAAAATATTTCATTAAAATTGGATGATGAGAAGCATATCACAATTGCTACTGAATACAACCCAGCTAAATATGGCTACCATCCTTTAAAAGACGCTTGCTGGAGCAAAAATCAAAAGTAAGTCCAAAAACATATATTAGTAAAAAAATTATTCATGTCCGGTGAACAAAAAGAAGAAAATTTCTAGTTAGTATCAAAGCTTGTAATTTTTTCTATAAGGCTATGGTTAAACAACAAAAAAAATTGTCAAAACTAGCTGATATAAATATTTTTTAGTTTTCAAAATATTTAATCAATCTGTTCACATGTCCTTCAATAAAGTCAAGGTCGTCTACATTCTGCTGCGTATGTGTAATGTTGCTTTTTTAAGTTCTCTCCTGCTTTATACGGATTTTCGATCATCACTACCGTATACCGAAGACCTATAAAAGGCAATGTTACACGGATTTGGAAATGTTATTATTTGGGCCTTGATGTGGCCCAATTGAGTAACAGCCTTGTCTTTAGTGGGGGAAACGTGAACAAAACAGATTATTTATTTTGGAAATTAAAATGGTTAAATCGCTAAAAAAAATGGGTTTGGGAGTTGACTTTGTTTTCGTTCAAAGAAGCGCTTCTTTATGTTACTTTATAAAACAAAAATTATTGCGACTTCGAGTTGTAAGAGAAAAGGTCATCACACAAAACACTTATTGATATATTTATTCATTTTTTATATACCAGAACAATTTCTTTCCTTCTTTATTGGTATTTATTAGTTTTGACAATTTTTTCTTTGTAAAAAGTCCTAAATAGAGATTTCAAGCTGTATTTGGTACAGACCTTTTAATAGGTAATATTTTGTTCAAAAATTTATTTTAAGGTCGTAAGTGTACAAATTTGTTTTTTTTTTTCTGTATATACTTATTTGATTTAGAAAGTTCCTTCAAAGTGATTAAATTACATAATTAACGCCTCGATAATGATCAATTAATCACATATCACAAACTAGATTATTTGCCTGTTGCATTTAATTAAATTAAATTAATACATCACTAGAAAGAGTAAAACTATAAGCATGAGTTTATGAATTACTTTTGTTACATTAAATAATGATAATCGTAGATACTTTAAACTTGGGCTGGAATTAAAAGCTATAATGTAAAAAGATAATGTTTCCAAAGTCTAATAAAGTAACAAATACACGTCCTTAGGAATAAAATCTACAACTAAAGTTGTGGTATTCTTAAATTGGTGATGATTGGGGACAATGGTGTACAGATGGTACATACTGCTAACGTTGACAAATGCACAATATTCGTGGAGAACACGATTAATACTGTTGCATCTGAAGCAAAATGGATAGCTATAATTCTATATTAGATGTCCATTAGAGAAAGAAAACATCCTTATTACGTTTGACTATTGTTGTTGCATTGGGAGTAAAAACTTGCCCAGTTACAACTGTTCGTAAATGTTTCTGTGTGTTTACTGAAGTGAGTGTATGTAGATAAATGGTTATGTGATCAGTTCAGAGAAATTGGTATTGTTATTATTTGTAGCAGATAGGCCATGAGTGGATAAAGAGAAATTGAGAGCAACATATTTGTTGTATTGATGTGAATTTCACGGACCTTGGTTGAGGGAAAGTGTTTTTCCCCTAAGAGAGTTTGCGGTCCAGTTGGTGGCAAAAGGTTCTTCCTTAAATGCAGGACGTTCTATCGGTGGTCGTTTTCTTGCAGTACAAAAGTTTATTTGCATATTTGCTTCTCCATTAATACATATTTAAAAGTAATTATGGTTTCAACAGATATTTTAAAGAAAAAAGATAACTTACTGTGCTCAGAATAATAAACAACTGTTTTGGTTTTTAAGAGTATAGTGTGTGTACAAAGGCAAATCCATACAATATTAGTTAGTAACTGTTGTGTATATGGTATATTTGTTTTGACATTACTTTAAGTTACACTCTGGCACACCTATGATTGGGACGGCTGAAGTTGTGATTGACGGTAAAATATAGCAGTAATTCTTAGGAATACGTTTACATTTATCTCTTAGCATTTCGGTATATGCAATAATGTCTAGAGTATCCAGATTAAGGAAAATTTTTAAAGCTCTTTATTTTAATAAAATCGCAAAAATTTTTTAATGAAAATGTTTTGAATGACCTTTTTAGTAATATTTCCTTACGTTGTGAATAGGCGGCAATAGAAAACATTTAAAGAAATCACAAACTTTTCTTATTGCAGAAACTTAAAATATAAAGTATTCAGACACGAAATATAAGCATTTAAAAAATGGTAAAAATGTTGCAAATTGTCTCGGTGCATAGAAATAAGTTTTCATGGACATCAATATCAGCTTATTCTATCTCTATTTCTGAAATGGCGTCATGACCGCTTACAACATAATCAGAATCTTAATCGATAACATAGAACTAATTTCTTCCAACCATATTTCAATTGCTTCTAAAAAATGTTTGTCCCATTTTAACCCTCTTCGAAGGGCCGTGACTACTTCTCCCATCCATAACTATATCCAGAGGCAGACAAAGGAATAATATAAAAAAATCAACTGTCAGTTTAATTTTAAAACGAATTATATACATAAATATATATATGTATATATATATATATACATACATATATATATATCAGTGGCAATATGGAATAGTAGCTTAAGTCGACATAAGAGAGAATAGAGTTAAGGCGTTTGGCGCATTACAGAAGTAAAGGCGCTTAATGTGTATAGTCCGTTTGAAAGAATTCTGTTTTTTTATCAATGTTATGTACTTTTACTTACTTTTAAGTTACTTAAGGTCCAGTTCAACGCAAATTTCAGTTTGGAAAAGTAGAAAAGGCGTAATATCTTCTGAATTCAACAATATTTTTTTTAAAATAATCATCCTTCTCTAATAAACATGTTACCAATATATTACTTCATAAATTATTTGCAAAAATCAGGCAGAATAAAAATTACACAAAATTTATGATATCTCAAAACATCAATTTTCGACTTAAGCTACTCTTCCATATTGCCACATACAGTGGTGGCCACGAATTTAAGACACGACATTTTACTTCTACATTTGTGATAATTTTTACATCTTATCAAAAATATTTTAGGTCCATGATATTTTTCTTAAGATTTTAGTAATATTAGGAAGAGAAATTTAAGTCGCCGTGGTGTAGTAGGTAGTGTGTTGGCTTACTATTCGTAAAGCCCGGGTTCGTATCCCAGGTCAGACATCAAAAATGAAATATGAAAAAAAAATATTTCTTCGGCGACTTCCTCTCAGCAGATTTCTGGCAAAAACTCTGAGAGTAAAATAAACTGCCATGAAAAAGTTTCTCAAAATTCTGTCGTTCGGAGTCGACGTTAAACTGTAGGTCCCGCCACTCACGTATAAAATTAACGCACACAACATGAGTGGTGTGAGAAGCTAGGCCGTAATCCTGACTGAAGGGTTGTAATGGCCAATTATGTATGTATGTATGTAGGAAGAGAAATTAATAATATTTTGCTGCCTATATTTGGTTAAGAATTTTTATTTACATATTATATAGATCAAGAGGGATTTGATATTTTTTTGGCACAAGTGGTTTACGATGGGCAATGCACTCACGCAAGTTTTTTTCATTTAGACATCTTCTTATCGCCCTAGACGAAATATCAATACCAAAATCCAATACAATTTTATTTTTTATTTTACTTGAGCTCGTGAAAGGATTATTAGCAGCTACTTTAGGGTGTGATTTTTCGGGCTCTAGGTTGCTGTTTGACATTTTTGGTGGTACTATGTTGCTTGATGTGTTCCAGCGCGTTTTAAATCTTGCATGTAGAACATTTAAGCAGCTTGGATATCTCCATTATTATTTTTCCATCAAATTTTAGTTGTTGGATCAGTTTTCGCTCGGCATCGGTATTCCAGGTACCTCTGACCATTTATAATTAAATATTTCTATGTATTCCAACATAAAATAAAATAGAACATTCGTTGATCAACGTTTAGCTTCAAAAAACACCAAAAAATCAGTTAAAAACCAGATATTTCTGAAATGTCTTAAATTCGTGGCCAATTTCAAATAAACGTTTTTACAATAATATGATCAAAAAGCAACAAAATGTAAAAAGAAACAAAATAAAATAATGGCACTTTTTCTTAACATTACAGAGTATATAGAAGAATAAAGAATACCAATTTTGATATTACAGGATTGTAAATATTATCATAACCAAGTCAGTCATATGTCGTGTCTTAAATTCGTGGCCACCACTGTATATATAATAAGTACAGCTGAAATCGTAGTTTTTTTGCAGGTTGCATTAAGTTGAAGAATAAAATGAAAATGTTTTTAAAAAATATATTGGCATATAATAAAACCAGTAATAAATTGCCGGACTAAGTACACAAATTAAAAAGCAATATAATATTGCAAATATTGTGCCATCATTGTACAACTGTAATACGCGGAAATTCAGGCATAATGTGTGCGGGTGTATGAAAAAAAATATTTCATCGTCCTAAAAATATTGGACTCTGGTGGCTACATACGTTTTATGTGTGATGAATGTCTGTAATATATCCATAATGTGGATCTTGAGCTTGAAATGAAATTCGGAGCAAAATCAGGGAAACAGCTCTAAAACAAAACAATATTGAAACACTACGACTATTAAGGGAATTGAGAGAAGATGTGAAGAAAGCTATAAAAGATGAACCAAATATTGTGACAAAAATATAAAAGTTAAAAGATTGTTCGGTATAAGAGACGAACATGAGAACAAAAACAAAGAAATGTGTACCACGATTAAAGTAAATATCAAAATGATATTTGAAAGGCAGTAGAAAATGAAATGAGAGAAAAATACGAAATTAAAGTACCAAATCAACCGGGAATGAAAATAACAGCAACAGGATTGACATTTAAATTTTTAGAAAATGAAATAAAAAACAAAATTATAATATCATCATCATAAATTACATCATCATGAAAAGTTTCTCTAAAAATCTGTCGTTCGGAGTCGACTTTAAACTGTATAAAATTAATACACACACAACATAAGTGGTGTGTGAACCTAGGTCGTAATCCTGATTGAAGGGATGTAATAACCAATGTTTGAGTATAAAAAAATGGTCGCACTTTTTACAACGCAAAAATAAAAATTGATAACGGACAAAAGGTTAAAATCGGGTGGAAGAAATGTAGTATATATGATAGCACTGATATTATACAATGCGTGAATAGAGAATTATCCAATACACCAGAGCATATCAAATGCTAAAAAGAAAAATAGGTTTGACAGCTTAATAACCGTGGCAAATGTATAGCATTTATATCATTATTCAAGGTTTACTTATCTTTAACCAACTGGAGATAATTACAGCACTAAAAAACCTGAATTTAATACTTTGTCGGAAACACATTTCACAGCAATGATAGAAGACCAAGAAATATATATCGAAAAAGTTATCGACTTCAAAATTTGGATAACTGCGTACATTGCTAAATGTAAGGACCACAAATTTGTAATTACAGCTATATATAGATCACTAAGAGCCATTTTTACAACTTGCCGTTAACTAAACATTGCTCCGGCACTGCCATATTTCTGAAAAATTTTATCTGTAAGTTGTAATAACGAAAATAAGTTAAAGGTAACTTTCCAATTCCCTTTAGCTAAAGGTACCTTTAACTAACCCCAAGTTTAACGACTAGTTGTAATAATGGCCCTAAGTAGTGCACATACAGAGTTTATTGCAGCATTTTAAGAACTTTTGGAATAATAAACAACCCGAACTGCCATATAGTAATATATACTATATACTATAGATTGGAGAAAACTGGATTTTACAAAGACAAAACAGAATGCATGACAAATGATAATGGCCCTAAGCAATTAATGAGAATTTGCACGTACATATAACAAAAAGTTCAAAAATATTAATCGATTATATAATTACAAATAATAAAAGCATACTAGCCAAAATTAATACCGCAAATAAAATTGCAGATCAGACTCTATTGATATAATATTTAATGACCGCGATAAATACTAAGAAATTAGTGAAAGGAATAAGGAAGTTGAAATATTTATATACAACAGCACCCAATATGATAGACAACTTGAAGGCAATATAAATGAAAATGATGTAGCAATGTTTGCCTCTTTGGCGAATATTTAGAGACAATGACTCGACCGAATGGTTTAACAATGAATTAAGTCGATTAAAAAGAGAAAAAATTAATAAATACCAAATAGCAAAAAATCCAGAATAGTTACTAAGCATGGCTGGTTGAGAGGTGCTAGGGCATCATCAGTGTAGCCGCGCTCTCCCTTTTTGTTGTGTCTGGTCTGTGTAATTCCTCCGCTTCCCACTCTCCCCTTTTCTACATCCTCTCCTTTTTATCCTATTCCCTCTATTATCCTTCCCTCTTTAAGGACGTTGTACAATAGTTCAATTCGATCGGGTACTGTACTTGTCTTAATTTACAAGTACACGCCCTCTAACCTAACTTAACCTACGAAGCATGGACTAATTACAAGACCGCTAGAAATTTATACAAAGTCAAAACTGAAAATGAAGAAGAAAAAATTATAAATTACAGTAATAATGTTAAAGATCAGAAGGATATGTGGGGCAAAATAAAAAATCTAAAACTTAAGAAGAACCAAAGTACAACTCAATCTTGTGATATTTAACCAAATGGTATATAAGGAAAAGTTCTAAATAAGCCGATAAATTTAAATATTTTGTTTGTTGGTAACATAAAACCTACAAGTGATACGGTAGCCTTTGTGCAATACTCAACCCAAACTTCTGTGAAAAATTAAAAAAAATTTAAATTCAGTGCAATAACTCTAGATAACTTAAGAATTATATGTAAAGATTTAAAGAACGGCCTACAATAAAATATCGAGTATAATTATTCTTAATATTTGGAATGTAAAGAAAACACTGGATGCTGAATATTATAAATAAATCCGTAAGAAGAGAAATATTTCGAGAGAACTGGCAATAATCTATGATAACACCCATTGAGAAGATTGCAAAATAAGACTTTGTGAAGAATTTCGCCCAATTAATTTCTTAAAGATGTGTGGAAAAAAATAATTTTTGGAAAATAGTAAAAGAATAATGGATTCCGAAAACATTTTTCGTGTGAAACAGTAGTTAGTTTTCTTATAAGCAGGTTAAGAAAATAAGAAAAAAATAAAAAGATTGTTGAAATTTTCCTAGACTTGAAACGGATATTTAAAACAACTGATACTGCAAAAATTCTTTCGAACTTTAGGCGAATTTGTTCTTGATGATGTATAAATACTCCCTTTAATTCACTGTTTCCTCAATAAATTCCAAACTGACAAAGCCTAAAGTTCGGAAGAATTAAGAATTTGTAATGGTTATTACTTCCAACATGTCCATGAATGTCCTGCTAATGTAAAGATGTCCAAAGTCCCCACAGCCTTAATACGAGCCGTTTTTTTTTGAAAGTGGCATAAGTCACTTTGTTTTTAAGTCGAGATATTTAAGGGTTTGCGTTTTAACACATTTAAAAATATGGACGCTAACTTTCGGTAAGATTTTTTTGTATTTGTTATCTCATGATACTGATATTTTTCTTAGTATAAATAATTTTGTACAAAAATAAAAAATCACCACTTTTCATTAAAGTAAAGTGACTTAAGCCACTTTCAAAATAAATAATAATAATAAAGAAAAATGACTAACACTTATCAATTAAATCGGACGTATTTTACTTTTTTACTTTTTGAAAGGGGAGTGATTTACTAAAATTGCTAAATATATTACACATGTGTATAATAATAATAATTCTTACCATCAGGATATTTAATATAAAGGTTTGATTTAAGTATTTTTTATTTAAAATATCTTATAATACAAAAAAAATACTTCATTTTGAAAGTATTTATATGAAAATACAGCAGTTAAATTTAATTTTCGTCATCAATAAGAGTGATTAAGTCCTCGGAAATTGTGTTTTGTTTTAAATTTTTGAAATAACTGTGGTATATTGGGGGTATATAATTAATCAAGTCCATCATGTCTTTGTATTTTGCTGAAGAACCAGGACGAGGTCCAGCGTATAACGGATCCATCTCTATTTGTGAATAACGCCTAGGTCTTCCTCTCTTTGGTGACAAATCCAAAGTTAGAAATTCATCTTCTTCATCTAAAGATAGTTTGTAAAACATTTTATAAGGAACATCATTGTAAAATCGTATCCATTGAATTTTCAGCCAATTCACTTTGTTTTGCTCTGTATTTACTTTTCTTATTGAAACAGATTTTTCCAATGATTGTGTTGAAATAAAATCTTTTCTCTCCATGTTGTGTACTGTGAAGGATTTTTTTCGGCAGGAGGCTATCACGCTATAGTAATCATTTGGAATGTATAAAACATTTGTTTTTTTCAAGGCCGTTTCTATTACACCAAAGTCACGATCATTTGGTAAGTATGAATGGCCAGAAATTAAAAATTTGTGATCTATAATTTTAATATCGTTTTCTGAAGACTGAACAATTTTCATCCAAGTCAATGTCAGTTTTATGTTACGATTTTGTCCTGTACATGAGTCACTATATGCAATAATATGCTTTTGAGTTGTGACATTCTTAAGATGTTTTATACAACACGAAGCAACTTCCTGAGAACCTTTTGATGCTATTGTTTCATCCCAAAGATACATATCAATATTATTGTTATGAAAATTATGGAATCCCAAATTTAAAACGTACATATTCCTTTTGTAATATGATATTGAAGTCGTAAGTTTGGGAAATGGCAATCCTTTCTGAAAGTCAAATGAAAATACAAAATATTCATCTTGATTTTCAGCTGCTTTTTTTTTATCTTTTTGTAGACGATTTCTGGCCATTTCTACCGATCTCAAATGTAAATCGTGTTGAAGGTTTAATTGCCTTTTTTCACCTTCATCTTCACAAGCTTCAATCCTTAATTTAAAAAAATCGCATTTTTGACATGTGTCTTTTCTAGGTTGATGAAAGTGCAAATTAAAGTCATTTTTGAATGATTTCCTGTATATCCACTCGTTAACATGTTGTTGTTTATCGTTTTTACACTTCTCCAGATAGAGATTGTACATTTTCCTTATGTTTAGATCTGGACTTAAATATTTTCTATGAGGATTATGACACCTTGTGTAATGGCTACTAAAAGCAGGGAAGCTTTGAATGTGCTCTTTTACCGCAGTTATGAGAGATTCTTCAGTTTTTCTTCTGGAATTTTTAGACTTTCCACGCAAATCTTCTACAGGAAGATCCTTTTCAAGAGCACGAGCCAGACGTCCTTCTGAGGTGTTGAACGCATCCAGAAAGAATGTTTTGCAAACTAGTACACTTACATTTTCATGTGTCAAATAATATTTATATTGGCATTGTCTTGGTTTCGAATTGTTGTTCCTTGGTCTTCTCTTTCTAGGTATATCTCGTTTAACTATACTATGTAAAAACAAATTATGCTTCGTGAAATTTGCTAACTTCCAAAAGTTGTCGAAGATAAGTTGTCGATTAAAAGAACTAATTTTTTCTTTACACTTTTTTAAACAACAACATATTGATTGTAAACTTTTTGGTAAACATAATTTTGGAATTTGCTGTTACATATCTTTCACCAGTATTTCTTTTCTCCTTAATAATGTTTTGAGTATATTCTTTTTCATTCCTGCGTCCTCTTTTTCGTACATGATGGGTTTCTGTTCCTTCCGTTATGATGCTTTCCTTTTCTGATGCCTCCGAAGTCGATTTTTCATCTGATGAATCAAGTCGCCGTGGTGTAGTAGGTAGTGGTGTAGTAGGTAGTGTGTTGGCTTACTATTCGTAAAGCCCGGGTTCGTTCCCAGGTCAGACATCAAAAATGAAATATGAAAAAAAAAAATATTTCTTCGGCGACTTCCTCTCAGCAGATTTCTGGCAAAAACTCTGAGAGTAAAATAAACTGCCATGAAAAAGTTTCTCAAAATTCTGTCGTTCGGAGTCGACGTTAAACTGTAGGTCCCGCCACTCACGTATAAAATTAACGCACGCAACATGAGTGGTGTGAGAAGCTAGGCCGTAATCCTGACTGAAGGGTTGTAATGGCCAATTATGTATGTATGTATGAAATCACTCTCATATATCTCCTTCTGGGGTTAACGATTCTTTTCATTTTAGAAAATATTTCTATAAAATAATAATGAGCATTGAAATCCACAATTTCGTAACAAAATAAGTATGTTTTACCTGAGTCGCTGTCTGATAACATCATATAAAAGTAATTTTAATAACAAAATACTAATTATATATACTATATTAGACGTGTGTTGCATTGCAAACTGCGTTTATGAAGTCAATTATTTTTCACACACACTTATCACCAGTGTTTTTATTTAGAAAAATTAAATTGGGCATTTCATTGTTTCAAATCCGACATTTTGGCCACTTATTTCCTTTAACATTGTGCATTTGCCCGGTCAGTGGGCGAAATAAAATTGCATTTGGTGTTTTTTAGAAAGTAAATATTTCAACTGAATTGCCCTGAAGAAACATCACTGTTTATCACAAGTTTCTATTTCTTTTACATTAAGCCCTTCTTGTGAACAGCGATTTACGCCACTATTAATTACCAATATTTCTCTCAAAGAAATTCTCAATATTCTCAACATATTGATTGCAGTTTTTTAGAAATGAAAAGATGCCGTTCTATTATATGTAGATTTGAAATTAACTCCAGTTTTTTGAAAAAGTGACTTATGCCACTTTCAAAATAAACGTGTTGGTTATACCGTTAATTACCAATATTTCTTTCAAAAAAAATTCTCAATATTCTCAACATATTGATTGCAGTTTTTTTAGAAATGAAAAGATGCTGTTCTATTACATGTAGATTTGACATTACCTCCATTTTTTTTGAAAAAGTGACTTATGCCACTTTCAAAATAAACGGCTCATACATTTGCACAAAGTTCCGATATGTCTCCAAGAAAGTATTTAGGAGATAATTTGGAAGAACGGTTACGCTAAACCTCAAACAAAAGTCAACCGAAAAAGTTGCTCATGAAAAGATGCATGGCGGCAAATATCACCAGAAAGCACTAAACAAAACTGGTACATTCAATGCGAAATGGGGTAAATGTTGTGCTTGACCTTTAGGGATATCCTACTAAATAAAAGGGTCATTTTCATATATTAGACCTTTGAATTTTTCTTGGGGTACCTACACTATTGCGGAGCAAATATAAGAAGTCATCAGAAACTTCTCCTTATTTTTCTCTTGTTTTGTGAAAAACACTAAAATTGTTCTTTATTTAATAATAAAACAAATAAATTAATAAAATAAATATAAAAAACAATTATTTTAACATATTATTAATATACAAAATGATATACATTTGGCATATAATAAATCAATGTTAAATAACATTATATGCGGATGATACACTCATATATATTGAACATGATATGGGTAAACAATTCTATGAATGAGTTGATAAAAATATGGAAACTTAATCAAATGGCTGCTTATCAATAATCATAAATTAAACTATAAATAAAACAAAATAATGGGAATTAAAGCAAATTAAAATTAATAATATTTTCTCATTATCAATTCTAATTTGCTTTAATAATAATATTTTTTTATTATCAATTTTAATTTGCTTTAAGGTAAATCAATTAAAATACTTAGGCTTTGTAATATACAACAATTTAATTTCAAAAATCATATCGACTATATTCAGAAAATAGGAAAGAAAATTAGGTCCCAATTATGGTTTACAACAGTTGTAAATTTAATGTTGTATCTAAGTGTCGTCAGAACTGTCAAAAACATACAACAGCTCATTAGCTGTTGTCTTGTTGCTGCGGTAAGTTTAAAAAAGTATATGTAATATATAACAGTGCAAATAATTTTTTGTGGAAATTTATGAATTTATTGCAATACATACAATAAAAAAAATATAATCAAACAGAACATTTATTTGTAATTAAAGTGGCAGTTTCAGGAGAATAGTGCGAACCTCTTGCAGAAAGCAAACATCTGCTTTTCTGTTCTACACCAAACGTTCTTTCAATAATGTTTCTTGCTTTGGAATGGACTATATTAAAATGGAGCTCTGGTGATCCTTCCGCGGCATTTCGAAACGAAGTTATTAAAAACGTTTCCATTGGTATCCTGCGTCACCTGAACACATAAAATTCATACATACATATGTAAATATATCTGTATTTATAAAAAGGAAAGAAATGCTATAAACAATACTGAATTTTATAATTGAAAAATTTTACGTACTCAGTATCTGGTAATTCCAAAGGGTTGGAACTGTCCCGAATTTCATGTGCGCTTTCTTGGTACCCTCATCATCATCAAAGAAAATCCATTATTTATATTTTAACTTTTTTAAACACTGCTCTTAATTTTTTTAATGTAATAATTTTTGTTTTCAATTGCCAGTTTTATACACTCAGGGATGTATTTTAAAGTAAAAGTATACTAACATTGAAGAACAACCCTGTGACATATACAACATCTAGATGTTGTAAACCATAATCAGGAAAGTAATAAATGTTGTGTTGTCTCTGTTACAACACAACATTTATGTGTTATGAACCATAATCGGGGCCTTAATTTCTGCCAAAAAATTAAGAAAACAAATAACTACATTACCTGTTATCACAATCTTTAACACAATGATTATTCGCATTTTTAATTCGGATCAACAATTCTTTTTTAATGCTGTACGAATGAACAAATTTGTAGATTGCTTAAGTTACTAAATAAAGTAATGTGCATTACATTACATAAATATTTAGTGTATGAAATAAAATAATCGTCGATTTCTAATATTAAATTTTAAGTTTTTATTTTATTAGTTAGAATTATTTGTTCTGTATAAATAGACGCTCTTACGCACACTAACCAACTAAAAACGTTTTATTTAAAAACTAACAGGGATGTGTTTTCCGTCGAAACAAATGATATACATACTGTGAGCGTCAAAATAAAGTAACACCACATAATCTTGTAAAAAAAGTTTTATTAAATATTCTTTAATGCTAGAGTTTAAAAAATATGTTACATAATTCATTAATAACTACAGCAAAATAGAATTCATTAACAAAAAACTGAAAAACTAAAGAACTTAGAAAATTATTTCACTTTTAGCGGAAATGTACCATATTTTTCGATCAAAATAAAGTAAACAGTAGCATCATCCAATGCAAAAACCTTTTCATTGCAAAAGTAGTAGTCAACTTTTTTAAATTTTTTGAAAGTATAATACGGTAAAGTACCCTTTAAAGTAGTTTCAAGTTTATTTTTGAAAGAGGTAAAATAGCGAAAAAACTTTCTATGGGAAGACAAACTTCAGTTGAGACACTTGGAGTCATATTAGATTTACATAGAAACGGAAAATCCCTGCGTGAAATAGGAGAAATCGTTGGAAGGCACCACTGTACAATAAAAAATCATAGACAAGTATGCCACATACAATACTTTTAAAAATTTACCCGGTGAAAGACGGCCAAAGTGTTTTACAGAAACCGAAATAAGAGCTATAGTAAGGGAAGAAAAGGCAAATCCAGCTTCTAGTGCTGTAAAAATAGCTGAAAATATTGCAAAAACCTCTGGAAAGCCAGTGAGCGCAAGTACTGTCAGAATATCTTTACATCAAAATGGATTACATGGCAGAGTACCACGTAAAAAGCCCTCCACATCAAAGGTTAACCAAGTCAAACGTTTAAATGTCGCCAAAAAATATACAAACCAGCCTCAAACTTTTTGGAATAATATTCTTTTCACTGATGAAAGCAAGTTTGATATATTTGGTATAAAAAACCACCTAAAATATGGCGAAATAAAAATGAAGCCTTCAGCAATAAAAATGTTACGGCGGAGGATCAGTAATGGTCTGGGGATCTATGGCGGCATCAGCAGTTGGTAATCTGGTATTTATAGAATCTACAATGAAAAAGGAATATTATCTAGATATTTTGAAGCAAAATGTAGCCCCTAGTATAGAGAAATTAGAACTACCACAAAACTGGATGTTTCAACAGGACAATCACCCTAAGCATACCTCCAAAATTGTGAAAGAATGGTTGGTTCATCATTGTCCAAAAACTCTGAATCATCCACCACAATCCCCAGACCTTAATCCCATCGAGCACCTGTGGGAATATCTCGACAAAAAAAATTAGAGATAGAAATATTTCAAGGATCACCTGAAGACAGTTTTACATGACGAATGGAATAAAATTCCACCTGATTTTACGAAAAAACTTGTTGATTCAATGCCTAGAAGATTATCAGCTGTGATAAAGTCAAAAGGATTACAAACAAAATATTAAATACAATCTTTTAGACAATTTTAATACATCGGTTTACTTTATTTTGATGCGAAAAATATGATACATTTCCGCTAAAAGTGAAATAATTTTTTAAGTTCTTTAGTTTTTCAGTTTTTTGTTAATGAATTCTATTTTGCTTTAGTTATTAATGAATTATGTAACATATTTTTTTAAACTCTATCATTAAAGTATATTTAATAAAACCTTTTTTACAAGATTATGTGGTGTTTACTTTATTTTGACGCTCACAGTATATGGGTTACCAGACTGTTAGCATACATTGTACGCTACATCACCCCTCTCCTAGTATTTGCCACCATGTAGATGGCAATTGAGGCAAAAATTTAACCCTACGCGGCTTATAGCATCTGTTTTCCAATTGAGAAACTTCCATAGGAACGTAAGCAGGTTTCAGCCTATGTATGGAAACTGTTTTTGGTTTCGTGCCAATGAGTATAGTGTAAGTTTTTGGATGTCTTTCGAGTACTGCGTAGGGACCGTCTACTGTATCGCCCCTAAGGAACACATGATTGCAAAAACGTAAATTCTTTGGTACATATACCCCTTTGTTGCCATGCCGGGTAGTTGAATTCGGGCGTAAGTTTTCGAAATGCTGTTGTAATTTTGTTAGGAATTCATTTTCGGTGATATGATTATTCGCTTCGTCCATTATAAACACACCTGGCAACCTGATAGCCTGTCCGTAAACCATATCAGCAACGGATACTCCCAGATCTTCTTTGACAGCCGCTCTTAGACCTAACATTATTGTGGGCAGTACCTCTGTCCAATTCGTGTTTGTCCCGTGGCAGTTTAATGATTTTTTCAAGACGTGGTGCCAGCGTTCTATAAGGCCTTGTAGAGGGTTTGTCCGTAAATGTTTAATGCTCAACATCTTTTAAAAATATTGCTTTCAAACTGTCGTCACTGATCAGTCGTTATATATTTTGGAACTCCAAAACAGCTTATCCAACCACTTGGCAATGCTTTTGCTACAGTTTCTGCTTTGTTGTCCGTAACTGGAATAGCTCCTACCTATCGTGAATATCTATCTACGCATGTAAGGTAGCACGTATAGTTGTTTGACACCGGTAAGGGGCTCACAAGATCAATATTTATATGTTCGAACCTTTTGTCAAGCACTGCAAATTTTTCAGTGTGTCTTGTTATTTTGCTTCGTTGGCTGGCACTGCAAGCAATTCTTTATTAATGCTCTTACCTCTGTGTTCATTTTGCTTCAAACAAAATGTTTCATTTGATGAGGGGTCTGTTCTTAAGTCTTTGTCTGGACTAAAACTTACATACTTGCCGGGCCCTGACGGGGTACCGGCCTGTATTTTAAGAAAGTGCGCCTTTATATTCAATGTGCTTCTGAGGGCTGGTCATTTTCCATCTCTTTGGAAGAGTTCGTTTATAATTCCTTTGCATAAGTCGGGTAATAAATCCGATATTTCCAATTACAGGGGTATTCAATAAAAAAAAAGTTATGATTCAAAATACATTTTAAGATGAAAATCTAAGCGGACAAAACTAAAGCACCCCCAATTTAAGGTACAGAAAAAAACTATTGAAACCAATATTTCTTTGAGAATCCTTTATTCTGGATGACACACGCATATCTTTTAGGCATAGAGGATATTAAATTATTAATTATTTCAGGTGATATTGCTTCCCAGGCTATTTTTGCGGCTTCAAATATATCGTCTTTGGTTTGCAATTTCCTCGGTTTATTTTTAAGTTAACGATCTCCCACAAGTTCTAGATTGGGTTAAGATCAATTGAGTGCAAAATATTCGATCAACAGATCAATTATTTCTAGGCTAATTAAAAAGTTTTTGCAGGTTGGTCGCACGTCTCCTACTCATTCTGGAGGACGGCCACGTGAAACTTCGCGACATGAAGACTCCTTAATTAAAAGGACAATCCAAAATGATCCTACACCTCTGTATGTAGACTCTTTCCCCGGTGCGTTATATAGCATTATAGCGTTGTTAAGGCATTTACAATTATGAGTGTTTGAGGAAAAGCAAACTTGAAAAAAATATAACGTGGAAATTATTGGGGGGAAAATATAAAAGTTAACGGTAAAAAAGTCAACATGCAGTGGTACATGTAAACTTTTTTCTTTGACTGTATTTTTGGTTTCTATTTCACATTTTCTATGGAACATCTGCTTTCATTAAAACCTTTCATCATATGTTCATTTAAATTTTAAGCTCATCATATTCAATTTGTTCAATTGTCACCGGTTTTTTTTTTTGTTTCCTTAAGTCTAGACTTTTATTTTGTTCAACATTTCTCTTGGTTAATAGCTTTGTTAATCTTATTGCTTATGTATTTATTTATCTCGTTTTTAATATTCACTTCCAAAATTCAGTGATTAACTCCTGAAGATTGTGGTTGTGTATTTAAGTGAATAATAAAAAATAAGAAACGTAACGAAATAATATATATATACATACATACATACATAATTGGTCATTACAACCCTTCAGTCAGGATTACGACCTAGTTTCTCACACAACTTATGTTGTGTGTGTTAATTTTATACATGAGTGGCGGGACCTACAGTTTAAAGTCGACTCCGAACGACAGATTTTTGAGAAACTTTTCACGGCAATTTTATATACTCTCAGAGTTTTTGCCAGAAATCTGCTGAGAGGAAGTCGCCGAAGAAATACTTTTTGTATTTTATTTTGATGTCTGGCCTGGGGCTCGAACCCTGGCTTTTCGTCTAATAAGCCAACACACTACCTACTAGACCACGGCGACTTATAATATATATAGTGAATATCCATCTGCCAGAAAACAAACAATTTACCTCAATATACCGAATTATACCAGGTAATGCTAAAAATGCGCAAAACAGTGGTTTTATATCAGAAAATTTACAAATCAAGATACAGAACCTGTGCTCAGGGCAAATAACTTTCCGCAGTAGTTAGGGCAGATTACATGCATTCCTCAGTAAAAAATACA
Organism: Sarcophaga subvicina; assembly: GCA_936449025.2. Taxonomy (NCBI): domain Eukaryota; kingdom Metazoa; phylum Arthropoda; class Insecta; order Diptera; family Sarcophagidae; genus Sarcophaga; species Sarcophaga subvicina. The sequence continues at coordinate 57,919,979 of OW388082.2, read as the reverse complement.
AGATAGGAGTAAATCTACAAAAAAAATATATTCGATGTATTTTTTAATAGAATTCGTAAAGGCAAATGGCGGTATTATATGTTATATGAACATAGTATAAGTCCAAAAGCCAGTAGTAACTTTTTTTATTGACAGAAGTGACAGCGGTATTCAAAAGCCAAAAATAGTTTGGAATGGACGAGTATATTTCAGTACTAAGACTGGGAAGATGCCTTTAATCGTCGAGACTCGTTTCGGAAAATAAATTTCCACGAGGCGATGATGCTCGCCGTCCGAAGAAATGCTCTCGTCTAGTCGATAATACTTATGCATTTTACCAATAAAATCGAGCAAATCTCCGGGAGAAAAATTTAAAAGTTCTGTAATACGATCATGGGTCGCATGTTGTGACTCATTTTTTTATACAATTTATGTGATGTTTCTGTAACACAGGCTATTTTACTTGCCAGCCTGTTTGCATGGAAAACACAAACAAAAAAACCCATCATAAAAATGAACAAAGTTTTTGTTTTACCAGTCTGTGCACATACGAACCTCTCAACATTGCAAAATAAAACTTTATGCTCTTTCATTTGTGATATTTTTACAAAAATTTTATTTGTCAAAAATGTGCATGTGCATGAAAAAATGTTTTTCTTATTCTCTCAATTTTGAACGAAAATATAAAACATTACTAAGAGTATCATACATGAATGAATAAAGCAAACTTTTATTTTTGTTTGTTTTTGTTCACGAATGGAAGATAACAAAACAAAATTCTTTTTCATGAGCGTGAGTGATAAGTGAGTGAATATTTGGTACCCTGATCAATACATCTATTTGATAATGTGGGATATATACTACATAGAAAAATTATCAATATCTTAACTGTCAGGAGTTTGGGCACACGAATTCTTATTGTAAGCTTCCCGCTGATTGCTTTGTGTGCGGTGATCTACATCATCCAGAAGGAATGCAGTAATTGTAGCGGCAACCACATCGTGAATTACAGAGGCTGTACAGTTTATGCATTCATCACACGCTCTATTATACAGAAGACTAGCACTGCACCAATACAAACTGTAAATACCCAATCAAGTAATTGGAATATGTCGTATACCGATACTGTGAAAAGTAATACAGTTCCAGCGCAAAAATTGATTCCAACAAAGAAACTATCAACTGAAAATCCTAGTTATGAATTTAATGGCCTTGAAGCCCCTAATGCAAGGTGCGATGATTTATCCTCATTTTGACGATCTTATGTGTACCAGAAACAGCTAAATGATGACTTGCTTTTCAAACTACGATTTTTGTTTAAAAAAACTGCCCATAATTCGAATAAAAACTGTTTTATAAAAATAAACTGTAAAAAGGACAAAATTTATACATTTTCTATGTATGTGATTTTAGAGTTGATTATTCTCGTGTTATTTAAAAACTTTTCATACTCACTACATTTAATAAAAAGAACTTGTTGTACTTGGGAAAAGTGCAACGAAGATGTATATAAAAAACATATCGCACAACTAGTGTAAAAGTGACAACTCAAAATTTTCATTTTAGCAGAAATTGAAATAAAAAATTCTTGGACCTAAATAAAAATAGTTAAAAGCAAAAACTTTAGACCATTTTAACAACAGTTAATAACAACCAAATACAACACTTACACTTTTTATAGATAAACGAGTTTATTGTGCATAGAGCATATAAAACCGAAAAATGAAAATTTTGAGTTAAGTCGTTTTTGAACTAGGTGTGCGATAAGTATTTAATATTAAGATTTAGATTTAAATGATAAGATATACTACGAAAAGGTAATTATACTTTGAATCTTACAAATGATTACGAAAGTTTCGAAGAAAATGGTGTTCCATTATTCAGCCTTCAGTATGTAAACAAAACTATCAACGCTTTCTAATAAAAAAAGTATCTTATATTGAAGGTGAGAAATGAAAAAAAAAATTAAAATAATAACGTTTACGTTTCTAAAATCCAACTAAAAGTGTCCTCTAGAAAATCAGACATTATTGCACATACCAATCAAAAGACGTTTGGCCAATTCACACGATTTTGTATCGTGTATTTGTATTGAATACACCCTTTGTTTGGGAACGCTCGGTGGTATTCTGTATTATGTATTTCGTATTCCAAACATCAATAAGAAGGAGAATATCAGTATCCATACATTGACTTTGAAGCAACAATATGGAAAATATTACGGAGAAAAGTAAATTAATGTATTAGGTTAGGTTAGGTCTAAGTGGTAGCTCTGATTTCACAAAGCTCACTTGAGCACGCATAGCGGCCCGTTGTGATGCCACGGGTGAACGCAGTTCCACCAAAATCAGGGAAGAGGAAGAAGTTGGTCAGCGCAAGGGCTGCACATCAAAAGCACGACTACCCCATACTGGAAAACCAGCTAGAAAGTTTGATGAACGAAACTATATCCTTGATATCAATAGATGATAGCTCCGTCAAGCTGACAATAAATGGAGAGCCAAAAAGCCTATATCTACACCTAGCGAGAGGCGGGCACTGACAAAGAAAGTGGATAACAGTCTCCTCTTCCTCAGTTGATCTGTATCCACGGCAGGAATCGTTAAATGGGAGCCTCATTCTCTCCGCATGTCTACCCATAACGCAATGACCTGTAAGCACGGCAACTGTGGTTGAGATGACGTCACGACCAAGACCAAGTAATTGGTTGGTGCGCCTTCTATCCATCAAGGGCCAGGTGAGCCTAGCTGTGGAGTAGGACTCCTCATTGACCCAGGATAGGTTGGCGTCCCGAGAGAATTTCCGCGCAATGTCCAACTTGACCGAGGTAAGTGGCATACCCAGTTCAATTGAAGAGGATTCCGGAAGGAGCGTACCAGCTCTGGCGAGCTCATCGGCCCTACAGTTTCCCGGAATGTTACTGTGCCCCGGGATCCAACCAATGAGACACTGGTGAAGCGCCCAGAAAGAAGGTCGAGACAGCGGCGACATCCCTAACGATCCTAGAGTTGTTCACGAAACACGATCTTATCTTGGCCTGACTATCAGAAAAGACCGAGACGCGAGTGAAAGGAGCACCGTTGACAAGGATCCACTGAGCGGCCCCGTAAATTGCCGTCACCTCCGCCTGAAACACGCTGCAGTAGTCCGGCAGACGGAGAGAAATGTTCAGGTCCAGTTTCCCAGAGTACATACACCGCTTCCAACCCCATTATTGAATTTAGAACCGTCGGTATATACATCCAGGACTTCCGGGGGGACAACCGTATTATGATTCCAGTCGTCCCTACTCGGAATCAGAGAGTGGAAACCCCTATCGAGACAATACTCAGCAGGGATATAGTCGATGTTCACGGGGGCCACTGGATCAACCTCCAGAATAGTGGAGTGACCAGAAGGTACAATGTGCCAACGAGATGGCATTAAGTCTAGTCGCAGCAAGCTTAGCGAGAAGCACAGTAGGAATCCAGTTGAACATTGCGAACAAAGCCTTCGTGGGGGTGGTGCGCAGAGCACCAGTTATGTAAATGGCCTTCTGACCTTGTCAAGAAGTCTGACGTATTGTCTGTCCAGAGTAGTCCACCAGAAAGCAACACCGTATAAGAGGTTGGGTTCAGTGACCGTGGAATATATCCAACGCATGATCCTTGGGCGAAGACCACATCTGGTTCCGGCCACTCTACTACAGCAGTAAGCAGCACACGCCGCCTTACGTGCCCTAGCAGCCAGATTCGCCCTGCAGCTGAGCTTGGGATCAAGGATCAGGCCCAGATATTTAACCTCGGTCTGGTCCCGCATATACTAGGAAGGGAGAAAGTCGGAGTCCTCGTGAAAAGAATCGTATCGGTCTTAGAGGGATTAATAGACAGTCCAAAATCCCTACACCAGTCCAATACAATTGACAGCTCCAAGTTCAACTTGTCCGACAGTGTCTGCGGACAAATACCCGACGCGGCAATAGCAATGTCGTCCAGAGTGTTGCCAGATTGTTCCAGCCCCCTCAAGAGTGAGTTGACTGCAAGGTTCCAGAGAAGTGGTCACAGAACACCGCCTTGAGGTGTGCCTCTACGGACCATTCTCTGACAATTTGTGGCCCCCACTGTGGAGGTTACTATCATCGACTTGAGGAGAAGCTCGATGACCTGACCACATTCTGTCCCAGGTTCAGAGAACCAAGAGCCCTAACTATGGCGTCCGGGTCGACGTTATTAAATGCACCCTCATTGTCCAAAAAAATTGACAGAGTGTATTCCCTAACGTGCATAGACGTTTCCACCCGAGAGACAAGAGAGTGTAGTGCAGTCTCCACTGATTTACCTCTCGTGTACGCATGTTGGGAAGTGGATAGAAGCGCTGGATCAATCGAGGCCCTAATATGAACATCAAGAACTCTTTCCAGTGTCTTCAGAAGAAATGAACACAGACGATGCAGTCAAGGGATTTGTGTGTGGAACTTAGAATTTTACGAAGACGGCCAGTTTCGGCAGAGGATTTCACGCTCGCGCAGTAGTTCCTCCATGAGGCCCTCTTCGCCCGTCTTACAGCGTATTTCAGTTCCCTCTTCTTGGCCTTGTAGATTGACCACTCGCCTGTTGCATTCGCCCTGTTAAAGAGCCTGCCACAAGATCGGTGGTCGATCTCTTGGTTCCACCAGGGCGGTTTCCGTTTGCCCCTATGGGCAGAGGGTTTGACGGAGGATGTGGCTGCCGCCCTAAGCGCAGGTGGCAATGTGTCCGCAGCCCTATCCACATCGAAACGGGTCATGATAGTTGGGTGGGTAGAGCGAAGGCTGCCGCGCAGTTTCTCTCTAAAAATGGTCCAATTAGTGTTCCTCCTATTAACCGGAAGGGTCAAGGTACCAGGAGGAGACTTTCATGTCTATAATGAAGGTAATATATCTGTGGTCCGAAAAGGACGGCGGGGACGATCATATTGATGGGCCTTAGCCCAGGCAAAGCGATTCTTCTCGGCCTCTGAGAGGAGAGCCGGGTCGGTCGAGCCAAATCTCGCAATGATTCGCATGGCTGATCTGCGAGTCCTAGCTAGCTAGCACTCACGGTACTTTTGACACCCGAAGATGGATTGGTGCCAGGGGCCTGCACGCCAGACTTGTCTGCCAATGTCTTAGCGGCAGCCGAAGAGTGCATGGGCATATTTTCAGCAGCCTTAGAGGTAGACTGTGCCTCGGTAGAAGGTGCCAGGGTAGGAGGTGTGGCGACACTAGGAACCGGCCCTTATGGGTCAGGTGCTCAGAGCCAGACTGGGTACTAATCGGGAGTCTTCTCAACCGATCCTAAGCCGCCAACTCAATGGCAACGGACAAGGAACGTACTTTGAGGCCTGCCAGGGTTTTAACGGGACGGGGGCGGCTGTAGCCCTAGCCTGGAGCCGTTCACACTGCGGGTTTCACCTCGGTGCTACCGTGCATACACAACTAGGTCCAGAAAGCTACAGCCACCAGCTCAAGGCAATCAAATCAGAAACAGGGGGAAGAGTGGTCAGAGGAAAAGAAAAGGGTCGTACCAAAAGGTGAAGGGGTCAGCCATAGTCACCCCGGCTGAGGGGGAGGTGTTTATTGACTCCCCAGTCTAGATCCGTAGAGTTTTGTTGAAGGGCAGGGCCACCTCTAGCAGGATGTGACGATGTCACGCACTAACTGTCTTGATAGGATAGAGGCTGGAGGTTCCGAGGGAGCTATGATCGCATATCCCTATCCTGCGGAAACCGCTTGGCCCCAAAATTAATGTATTATCTGTGCAAACAATATAATTTTGAAATGTTAATTGTTGACTCAAGTTACATAGAAAATATTTTGTATTTTTGTTCTTGATTATTGGCATTTACATAAACCGATAGCACGAAATCAATACAAGTTTTAAACATATATGAAAAAAATGTGTATAAGTGTATCGGATTTTTATATGAAAATTATCAACAGCAAGCATACACTGTTGTGTATTCGTCCAACATACACTCAATACAACGATACAGTGGTTTGTGTGAATTGCCCAGTTAAAAAATTCCAACTTTATTAATCAGATGAAAACAGATACACTACTTCCGGTAGAAAAATATGACAGATAAAATCTAAATTCTACTTATTGTGAAACACATTTTCCGTTTTCTTTGACCGATCAGATGGCAAAGGTGTGTCAGAATTCATTCTGAAACAACAAGTGTGAATGTGAGACGTACGTACAATTACGAAAACTTCAGTTCGGAATAAACAATTACTGTCATAACAAAAATCGATTTTGAGTATATGTGGTCGAGTCTGCAGAATCTTTAAATATTTCTAATTTTTTTAAACAAGATATTTAAAATTGGCTTACTTCTAAGGATGTTCGATTGAGCGTCTCTGACATATGTTATTTATTCGGCTAAGTATTCTGTTGCTTCTCCGTTTTTAATTCTGCGTATAAAGCCTTTTTTCTCCGTTGAATGATTTTAAAAATCTCAGCATGAAATTAATCGTTGCTCATTCTGATGCGCTGTGCAGCATGTGTATAATATAGTTGTGGTAGAATTATAGTATTGTTAATACTAACTGTGGTTGTAATTGAAAATTGTCTGCTATTTCATTTGAAAAAACAATTTTTTGCCAATCTTATTACAAATGGAATCAATATACGGTTTTAATTTTAAATCTTTATTGACAATAAAGCCTTAATATTGTTACGTTTTTACTTTTTTAAAAACGTTTTGAATATGAGTAAAAGTAAAAACAAATTTGTGTCTTGTTTCAATTAAACTCTTTATTGTTCACACTACTTTTCTGTGTCACCGTATACAACTTAACGATACAACAACAATTTGTTTATTCGCTATTATTCTTTGCTTACAACGCAGATTTTTTCAACGACGATCTTCAAACCACGACTTCTTCACACAAGACTGACTGAAGTATTACTGACTGGTTGCCTGCTTTGTCTTGCCTTTTTATATGCTCGCGTATTCAGTCTGATGAAGGTACTGGATACTGGTCTTCGCCTTCTTGAGAGTTCTATCGCAACTACATTGTTGTTTGTGTATTTGTTCGCGTTGCTTGTTGCGTTCTTGTTTACTTGCCTATCTCCTTTTCTTTCAAACTTGTTGCTATTGGTTTACTGGGAATAAGTTCGTTGCATTTGTGTGTGTGTAGCTTTTGTTTATCGTAATGATAAATTTGTTCAACTTTATCATTTGATTATTTATCTTAAAAATAATGTTACTATTACAATTTATTTCCATTACTTTCGTTTTACCTTTATTGAACTTTTTGATACATTTGTAATGAGATTCTCATTCAATGAAAATAAGTTTATGAGCAGCATATTGTATTCAAAATTGATCCGTAATTAGACTTCAGTGATTTGCTTTCTGTTCATTAAATATGATTCAAATGAATTCTGCTCAAATGCTCCTTCAAAGTTTAAGAAATTTATACTATTCTATTCGCTTTTTCGGTATTTTTCTATCGGTTTATTAACTCATTAGTGGACGAAGTTCCGCGGCCACTTTCCTTCTATGATTTTCGTCAGTTACACATTGTGACAGTTAAAATACACCTAGCTAATGACATAGTGTAGGTTGTGGGTTTTGTTAAGTAGAACTCAAAAATATTTTGTTTATATTTGTCGAACCCTCCAAACTTGTTTTATTTAACACATTTTCATTTATTTTCACACAAAATTATTGATTACTCAAACATTTTTCAACCTATTCCAAAATCCAAGTTTTTTCTGAAAAGGGGAGAGATGAGCCTTTAAAATGTTATACGTGTGGTTCAAGCTTACATGTTATAAGTTTTGACCGGGTAAACTTGGAAAATAATTTTTTTTTTTTCCTAATTTTTTCAAGTTTAGCTATTCTTAATTGCAAAATTTAATTAAAAAAACATAAAATAAGTGATGACATTCTGAAAGTGGAGTTTAACTCTATCACTTGTGAATAGACGTGTTTTCAGTTGCTCTCGTGGACAGTCTCGCTTTATACATTGTTTTGCGTAATTATAATATTACAATTTATTTAAAAGTTGAAAACAAAACAAACATAAAAAACCCGTTATAAAATTAAGAATTTATAAAAACAAAATTAAACGTGCACTTGTTTGCGACAATGTTAACGCATTAAGCATTAATAATATGAACAAAAAACCAAAAACAATGCATCTGGTGCATCAAAAAATTACAATTACTTTTCTCCTCTTCAGACCATTAAAGAGGATAAAATTTATGATGACGATGAAGTTATCGTTAATAAAGAAGTAAAGGTTCATATACCGCCAATATATTAAAGTGTAAAATTGCAGAAGTTCAAGAAATTTGTAAATTAAGCAAAATAAAAGATTATTCTATACGGAGAATTTCAATTGGATTGAATTTATTTCTTAAATCTAAAGCAGATTACGAAACTATCTGTAGTGTTCTCACGGGCAAGTACGAGTTTTTCAGTTATGCCACCAAAGATGAAAAGCCGTATAAAGCTCTTCTGTTCGGTCTTGATAAACAAGATCCGCTGATCGTTAAAAAAATTAACAGATATGGGCCTTCATTGCTTGGACGTTAAAATCTTTATAAAGAGAAATACATATAACGTAGAGTTTGTTATTTATGTTGTATATTTCAAAAGATTAACTGTAACAATTAAAGAACTAAGGCAAAAATATTCGGTAATTGACAATTTGAGGGTGAAATGGGAATTACAACAAGCAAAAAAAAAAACCCAGATAACGCAATGTTATAACTGCCAAATGTTTGGCCATGGTTCCAGCCGCAGCAAGGTTAAAACGTTTTGTTCAAACTGCGCTGGGCAGCATAAAACATCTGATTGTCAAGAATCTACACCTAAATGTGCTAATTGTAATGGTCCTCACAAATCTACATACGACCAATGTCCAAGTAAAATACATTACCTAAATATTCGACAACGTGCCCAACCACCACAGAGAAGACCTGTCCGTACATAAGTTCTGCTTACCAAAAACTATAGTAACAGTTTTCCTAATACACTGCGCCAAAGTGTTTCAACTACAACTACTAACTGGCAGGCTCAAAGGGATCTTATAAACAACAGAAGCAGTAATAATACTAACAATAACTGTTCTAATGATTTATTCTCTATTGAGGAATTAAAGAATTTAACTTTCGAATTAATTACAAATCTTAGAAACTGTAAAAATAAGGCGGATCAATTCGAGGTCATCACAACCTTGCATGCAAATTTTTATCATAATTGAGGACGATAGAATTAATATTATAACTTGGAATGCAAGAGGCATTCGCAATAAATATCTAGAATTATTTCAATTTTTAGCCGACCCACTATGTGGCATTTACCCTGAAAAGCTGGCCAAAAAGGCAAAAATGAATTTAAAGAAATTTAGGAAACTGAGTATGCAATTCGATAGACTACAAAATTCTGCATTATATAGTGAATTTTCACGACTTTAAGTTGAGATTTGTAGATTTGAGACGATGTCAAAGTCAGGAAAATGAAGAAAATTAAATGCGTTTTTGGGGTTTTTGTGGCTAAACAAATAGAGGTTTTATATTGATTTTTTTATTTGAAAGGTTTGAACAACTGCTACTTTCAGTTTTATATATATATATATCTCATATATTAATGTTAAAATTATTCGTTCAAAATTTTAAAATAATAAAAATTTCACATTTTTTTACCCTCCCTAAAAAAAAGATAAGGATTTTAAAGGTGAAAGTAGTTTTTAGTAGTTTAATGTTATATACCACAAGAAAATATGAACTCTCTATATTCCGGAACAAAAAAAGTTTGCGCAAATTTGCGCAATTATTTTTGGCGATTTTTTGAAAATTATCATTTTTTTTTTTTGAAAAATTTTAAACGCAGGGTAATAAAGCCATAGGCAACAAAGCCATATGGCGTACGAATTATGCGAATTATTATTCTATCGAGATGTCCTGAATAGGTTACTTTTATGCAGTGAACGTTTTATAAGCTGCAGTACACAAAAATCGCGAAGGAATAGAAAAGCATTTTCATCAGATACTATTAAATTACTCCTTCCTGACATTGATGATGAAAATGATAACGATTTTAACGATTGTAGTAGTTTCACTTTTTAAGTATTTTTAAGTTAAGTATTAAATAATGTAAAATAAATAATATAAATAAATATTAATTATCATAGAAGTTTAAAACTTAATGTATATCGACTATTATAACAATATGAGATGTATGTTAGATTTTATTAATGGGCCGTATGTGGTACCTAGGGGCATTTATGATCCGATCATAATAAAATGTGATCATAAATGATTCCATTCATATTAAACATGTTCATGTCGAATTTCATCGAGGTAATAACATTTTTAAGCCAATTATAATTGCTAAACATATTTTCTTAAGGGGCCCTATTTTGGACCAAGGGGGAATTATTGACCGAACATAACAAAATTTGGTAATATGATTTAGATTTACAAAATACACGTTCATACCGAATTTCATCACGATACTGATGTTTTTAATCCATTTATAAGCGTAAACGTGAATTTCTAAATGTTACTTTATATGGGGACCAGGGTCAAATGTGATCCGATTTTCACCAAACTTTACACTATGATTTCTTGGTACACAGAACTGATCCATGCTAAATTTTATCATGATTGTTGCATAATTACCATAATTATGTGTAAATAAGTGCAATTTCGAGGGGAATTTGTATGGGGCCTAGGCGAAATCGCCGACCGATTTGAACCAAAATCAGTTGGGTTCATCCTTGGGCCTAATTATCACTAACACTATCAAAAAATTCCAGCCATTAACTCATAAAACACTTCTATTAATTTTGGCCAGGTTTTCAGGCAAAATGCCACATAGTGCGACCGTAGTATACACATTTGTTTAATATCTGAAACAGGCCTTAATTAACTTAACTTAACTTATCTATTAGAAACAGTGAATTTAAAATTTATAGAAACGATAGGATTAATACTCGAGGAGGTGGTGTAGCTATAATTATAAGGAAAATATTTCCCATCATTTATTACCTATCGTTAACACGACTGTTATTGAGAACATTGGTATCAGACTATTT